>JAQFVV010000078.1:4528823-4701323 GCA_028023455.1 Epiperipatus broadwayi | reverse complement strand
TATCAGTAAGAACTGCATTTAGATATTTATTTTAATATCAAATATATATTTTTTCAATTGCAATTATTAGACGTCTATGTTATAAGATATAAATCTGTTATATAATATACATAAAAAGAGTTAATTGCAAAAAAAAAAAATCAAACATGTAGAGGTGTTTAATGTAATATTTGTTAGGGCTCTATTCAAAAATTTGACAGATGCAGTTGATGTTAATTAAAATGATACATTAGGAAGAATGTAAGATCTGGTATTCCATACATAATGCAAAACGTTTTAATAACAAGAAAATATAACTAAGAATTGGCAGGGAAATAAGTACTGTAGAAGAACTTAAAAATATCGATATATAAAAGTATCAATATTACAATAAATCACGTTGGTATAAAAAAAGAAATTGTTTTAAACAGTAAGATGAAAAAATAAACTACTACAAAAAGAAACGTCATTGTGAAATAATTATGTATAAATAAAAAAAAACAAAAAAATTCAAAATAACTGCTAAAATTATTAAATTATCTGAATTATCAAGTATTTTAAGTGAAGAAGGTGACGTCATAGTATTAAAATAAATAAAACTAAAATGGGACTAGGTTTGACAGATTATTAAAAAGGTAAAAATAGATAGGCAATAAAGTAAACAGATTCTAAATGACTTAAAAAGGGATCACATGTATGATGGATAAATGGAATAAGGAACGACAAAAAAATCTATGGGTAAGAGAAACTGAAGTGGAGTGATAATGAAATAAAATGATTATGATGATTATGATATATATATATGTGTGTGTGTGTTTGTGTCTTGTGTTCCAAAAGATAAAGATTTTGATTGATTTAATTCAAATAATTAATAATTAAAGCAATTTATAAGAAAAAGTTTGCAATGCTACATTTGGATGTCTAAGTTGTACGTTTCTCTGATAAATTAATATTGAAAGAAAATTAAAGTCATGTTATATATTTATAAACCCTTTTTCTATTTAATACTTAATTATTCAAAAATATATATTTTTTGCTACTTACACTAATAAATTGTTTACTTTTTTTATAAAAGCAAAAATAGATGAGCGATAATTATTATTATTATTATTCACATCATTATCATTATTGTTATTATGATTATTATTATGTTTCAAATCAACTCTATTTATCAAACAAATGTTGCATAAGTGTACTTATATTTACAAAGCAAAAATTTGTTCAAATAAATGTGTCATAGCAGCATTTATATGTATTTATATTTCTTTTCCAATGCATATCATATGAAACTCACGTGGAATCAATAGCTATAAATATATAGTTTTAAGAATGATTGATATAAGGGGTAACTTAATGTTCTGTTAAATTGTCTGTGAATAATTCATGGGCAATTATTATATACATTAGTTCTGTTTTTACAAAAGTTTACTAAGGCTGTAACTATCGCATTTTTACACGCATATTCTTGAAGTTACAGCCTTAGTAAATATTACTTACGTAATCAATGTGCGTTTAAATAAATTTATAATTACAACAAAAGTTTATTAAATATTCTTTTGGTAAATAGTCTGGGATATTGATTGTTTGTGATTATAAGTATTAATTTATGTTTTTCAAGAAATTGATATTGTTTATAGTATATAAAGTGGAAAGGTAATCTGATGTCTCAATGAGAATTCAGGCAATGTTTGCTACATCTTGTAGCTAAGTAATTATAATTAGGTTGTGTTACAATGCTGTATTTTTCAGTATTATGGCATATGGTGAGGGACTTGATCACTGGTTTAGGAGTGACTATGTAGTAGAAAAGAATTCTGGGTGTGCAATTTGACTATCCCTGATTTTCAATTGTTCAAGCTTATTGGTGAAAGTGGTTGGGTGATAACAGGCGTTGCTACCAAGTCAAAAACTGTTTCAGATGTACCAAAATCATTCAAACTGATTCTTGCTGCATGAAGAGCTGGTGAGATGTTTTTGTTGTATGTCTCAAAAAAGCTGTGTAATGGGATAGTGTTTCACTTGTATGTGTTTACCATGATTTCCTGAGTGTGTGTTAGTGCTAGACAGATATACAAGAGATGATGCTATGATAACTCTTCTCTATGACATAGTTAACAGAAAAGATTAATTGTTGTGTACAACCTATGGTTTCATATGAAGTGGAATGTTGATAGGGGATATAAGTTACATTTCAGAAAAAAGTCAAAATTTTGGCTCTAGAGATCATTTTGAATATATGCAGTAACTTTCTCTTATTTATTTATAGCATTGGGAAAGGATGCTTAACAGTTTGGATTTGGATATAGTAGATTGTAAATAAACCAGGAGGTATACTTACTTGTATTAAGTAATGATATTTTATTGTAGAAATTTTGTAATTGACATATAAGTGATAATAGGAATCCATGTGATGGCAGTAGTGTATCTGTTGTTATTATGCATATGATATATTCTAGTGCTGGAAATCATCTATAATGACAGTTAGGGGATATACTTTTTTGGATGTTGAAAGCTTGTATGGAGTGAAGATCCAGTTCATTTAGCATTGAAGGAAAATGAAGGCCTTTGGTGGAGATAAATTAGACTTCTTGTGCCATAACAATTTGCATCAAAGTGAAGAATATAGTAGTTAAAAACATTTGGAAAACTTGATTATAGGTAAGTAGTAGGATACTTTTGCAATAATTAGTTGGTTGAAACGGCAAATGTTTGAGTATTGTGAAAGACATGTCTGGAGAGGATGGGAGTTTTCCTTTCAGCATCATTTTAAGTCTCTTTTAGATTTTTAGCCTCATACTAGTAGTTCCAAGATAAAAAGAAAACCCAAGGAAGACAGAAGGTCACCATGATAAATTTGTTCATACAGCTTGCCATAATAAGGAAAACATGCAGGGGTTTTGTTCAAATTAAACTTAAGTTTAAATTCTGTGGTATAGTTATGAATATTTTTGTAGAATAGGTAATTGCTTTTTGTTGCAATGAAAACATTGATATCATCCATGTAAGCAATGCAGGATATAAATAATCTAGTACTTGGAAATGAATGCCTGGAATTTTTTGCTGAATTTTGTTTATGTGAGGGATTAGTGTAAAACATAAATAATAAGGTACTGAATAGTGATCCCTGTAGCACTGATTGTCTGGAAACAAAAGAAAGGGATACTCTGCCATTGACAGTTATGTAAGTTATTTGGCTTAGTAATGGGTTGGTAAATATGTATAGAAGTGTAGAAAATATTATTGTCATTGTGAGTATGCAAATTAAAGTATCAACTGAGACTGAGTCAAAGGTGATTTCTATGTCAATTTGTACAGTCATCAGAACAATTTTTTTTTGTAGTAGAACTAAATTTAAAATTGTATTAACTAAGAAAGCTGCTTATCCTGTGGATAAGCCTTTCATGGAATATTTCATAGATGATATTAAATGAATAACGTGGGGTTCTATTTTATTTTTAGTACTTTATCAAGAATTTTAATATCCAGAAATTCTATAGATTAAATTGGATATATGAGCAAGTTTATTTATTGAATGGGACTAGAGAGATGAGATATAAACCTTGTATATTATACAACTCTTGTGGTAGGAATTTAGCTAAATCTTAGAGGTATGTAGTGGTGAAATGACTAAGGTGTGAGAAAAAAATATGGGTGTTTTGTTTTTGGACCAGGGTGACAATTGTTTGCAGTTGTATCATGCTGGAGAGCAAAATCAGCAGTATTGAAGAGTGCATTGGATTCTGGGTTTAAAAAGGTTTATTTTGGATTTAAGACACTGTAGGGAATCCAAAAAGGTTTATTTTGGATTTAAGACACTGTATGTCGGCAAATTATGTTTAAAATTCTTATAAATTGACTCCATATGCTATCTTCAACAGTGATTACTCCATCAACTTCCAGAGCTATGAAAACTCTAATTGTTTTGTTGCCAGATAGTCTTTTAGTGAGTTGCATGGGTTGTTATATAATGTAACATTTTTCACATTCTATTAGGCCTTTTATTAGCATTAGAGTGCATGAGTTAATCAAGCTATAAAGAAATAAAATATTTTGTTCATATTGATAAAAACATAATTATATTTCCTGATTAACTTTATCTAATATTATGATTTTATTGCCAGTGGAATCAGTTTATATTTATTTAAACAAGGCATCAGAATTCACTGATATTTGTCATATCTTATACCATAAATTAAGAAGAAAATAACAAGGTAAGTTGGGATTGTTTCTAGTTACTTAACATTGTATTAAAATTTCTGTGGGGCTTAACTAAACAACAAGCATATTGGCAAGAGTAATTTATACATAATAAATTATAGTAAACTAACAGTAATAATGCACAATGAAGTTATTATTAAAGGTAAATATTTTATTAATACAAATTAAAATATTTAATGATAAATTATTAATATAATTGAAAAGAACACACACTTGCTAATCCAGCTAATATTAAATTAAAACAGTTCTTATTTCAATATTCGTAGGCCATAAATGAAAATCTCTTGAATAATAAAGAGCAAATATCTATATTGGTAGCTTTTAGTTTAGGTGAGTTTGCAAACAATTTTGTCATAAATCAGGAATGAATAATCTCTTAAGCTTACTAGTAACTTTTGTAGTACATGTTTTGAAGTTAATGAATTTCACTCCATCGACATTTTGTATATTCATGATCCATCCTAAATTTAGACTCAAAGGTATATTCTGAGTGATTATTATGATGAAAGGTATCTATAAATTCATTAGTTCCACTCTCACTTGACCACTTCAGCAGATTAATAGTAGTCCTGCCTATGAATAGACTGAGATAGGACATTTTCTCTAGCCTGGATTGACAGAAACTGCTAGTTAAGGAAAAGACAACAAGATCCTGATTACCATCATTTTCTTCCTTTTATACTTGTGATCATATCTTATCTTTTGTTCTTTTATCAGAATACAAAATAATAATCATGTACATTATTTCTTCTTTTCAGCTACAAAGTTTATTTTTTAATGAATCACGTATGCCTTCTTTAATTAGTGTTAGAAAGATTTTTCTGATCATAATCTTTAATGTTTGGAACTTCTTTCTTTTTGTTTATCTGGATTAGTAATATACCTGTTTTTTTATTCTTTCCAATTTTAACTTCTATTTTTAATTAAACAGGTAATAGTAAACATTAAAATAACTTTTAGAGCATGTTATCTAAAAAATAAATCATCCCAACTAAAAAAAGAAAATTAAATTGCATCTTTTGAACTATCTTTAAATTTTATCTTTTTTAAAGTGTTTTTAAATATTAGCAAATGTCAGTATATTTAAACCATGTGTATGTAAAATGGTTGAATAAGTATGTAAGTTTTTGAATAGGATATAGGCACAATTTATTAGCTAAAATTAGTGGTTTGGAGGATCAGAAAGTAGCATGCATAATGTGATTAATTTTAAAGAATAATATATTTAAAAAGTGATATATTACTGGACAGGATTAAGGAACATATCTTTAAGTTTAAATAGCATTATTTTGATAGTGGGTTTGTAGAGAAAAGTATGCTAATTATTATTGAAGTCTAATAGTTATTCTTTGTGCAGCATCTAAATCAAGTATAAGCATCAGGACTCAGTGGATTGAGAGGAGTGATGGACTAAGTATATAGGCTAATTAAATGATGAAGCATAGGATAGTAAAAGCATATATATGTGGGAGAGGCATGTCAAAGATTATACAATGAAATTGAGTCTGTGAAAGAAATTTATTCAGCACTCATTAATGGAGATACAAGTTGATAAAGCCAACTGGTAACAAAGGCTGAGTATCTTATATTAAAGTCATCTAGAAGGAAGGATGATCAGATGTGATCTTGATGAGAGAAATGAGTTGATGGTATTTATTATTAATCTTGTAATAACTGTAGGACCAGGAAATATATATACAAATATCACATTAAGAGTAATATTCTGGTGGTAGACTGTAACTATAAGCAGGTTAGATTTGTTGTAAATTACATTGAAGGAAGAAAACAAAGCTGGCTCAAGTTATGATCAGACCAGTACACCCTGGAGCAAGCACAAAAATCCAAAGCAATTGATAGGTGGTTTGATCAATTAGGCACAAAAATATTTTAGTCCCCAGAAGACCTAAGATGTGTTGTTGTATAATTTGTATTTACTTGTTCAGATGATGATTTTTTGGGACTGAGTTCAAACAACAGGCATTAAAAAATATTTTCAGTTTTATATCCAATAATATAAAGAAATGCTACTGAAATAGGATGTAAAAAGTGTTAGTTTTGACTTCTGTGTCTTGTGAATGGGTAACTGACAAAGATTCAAATAAAAGTTTTTTTAGAGGTGTCACCAATGGCAGTTGAATGCAATTTGTTTGTGATAGAGTTAGTTTTTTTCTGTGAAGGGAAAGCAGCTGCATAATTAGAAGCTATTTCAGGGTTCAGAGTCATTTTTATGTGTAAGTTGTAGGTTGTTGATTGAGAGTGATTATGATCTGGGCTGTAGTCCATGAGTATTGAGTCATCTAATGAGTTACCAGGTTGGTTATGCTGAGTTTAGAGCTAGGTGTTTTCAATTTTCATTTCTTGTTTTTTTTTCTTTAATATCCAGATTTTCTTTTGGCAACACAGTCTGAAACACAGATCTCAATGAATGAAAAACATGGTGCTTGAGTGTCTATAATGCTAGTATTTGTTTTATTGATTATATACGCTTAAGAATCTGGAAGTTCATTATTTAGTGTAATAAAGTTAGTCTCAGTATTTTGTTCATGTGTTTGATTAATATTTTGATGTGTATTTTGGCTTTTATTGTATAATGGAGGTATAATCAGTTTGATTGATACTGAGGTTTACTAACTGTGTGTCATCACTTGTTATGGGAAGTTTTGAGAGATTATCATTTCATTGTGAATGTGTGTAGTTTTTAGTGATCTGGTTTTAAGTGTGAATACACATGGGTAGATGATCACTCCACTTAATGAAACTGAAAACATCTAACTATAGTATAATTGACCACCAGGTGACACCACTGGCCACATGAATAGCATTCTGGCTTTAATCCCCATTACATAGAGGTGAATTGTGGCTTGCTGTTTGATAATTTGGGTAGGCATAATGTTAACATCAATGTTTTTACTACTTTGAATTCAAAGTTATTGCTATATATTAGTATGGGAGTGTTTTAGTAGAGTGGTTGCAGTGGGACAACCAATCCAAAAGGCTCTACCAATTTCTTGAAATCTTGAATGCTATATTCCAGGTAAGTATTTTTTTGGAATCCATGTTACATAATTCTGGTAGTGCTCATCAGCAATATGAAAAGCAAAATTACCTAGTACATTAATTATAGTTTTATATTGTTTTTTGTCTGAGTTACGGAATTCAATAGCAAGATATCTTGGATTGGCATGGTCTGCAAGTCAGAGCACAAACAGAGACTTCATTTAATAATATTCTTGTGAATCTATATAGCAAACAATTAAAGTCAGTCACAGATAAAATTAGCAATTAACAGAATGTGGTGTATATGCATCTGGGAATGGTATTGTTGAATTTTTCATTAAAGTTCTTTAATATATATGTTGTCCATGTAATCTAGGGGGCAGGATTTTCTACATTACCTTGATTAGATAATACAAGGTTTTTAATATCATTATATATAGATTTTTAAATTTAGAGTCTGGCTTTAAATCTGGCATACTAAGCTGGGTTTTTGTAATGCTAGCATAGGTGTTTTTTTTTAGTTGTGGTGGAATTCCTTTATCAAGTTTGTATTGTTTTCAGTCTCTTTTTATGTGAATAGCTAGCAGCCACCTTTGTTGAATTTTAATGATTAACGATGTACATAAATAATAGATTGTTATACACACATACATGGAATTTTTTATATATAAATATACATGATGTATTATTAAGTTTTCCCTTTTTAATTAAAAAGTTATAAAACTTACCACTTCTGGTGATGTTTTTTTGTGAGATTTGAAGATTGAAGCTAGATAATTTTTATTTGGCAGAACTATTATTATTATTGCTGATATTATTATTAATACAAGTATAGATATATTATTATTGTTGTTGTTGTTATTATTATTATTAGATTTCAAATGCAACTTTATTCAGTAAACAAAGATTATATTGGTAATTACATATACATATAAGTGTAATCTAGTAATTAACATAGTTATTTATTGGATAAAAACAAAAATAATTAAAAGTTCAAAGAACAGGCAACTTGATTATAGATGACAAAATAAGTGATACTTGTTATTGTTGTTATTATTATTATTTTAAAATTAATTCTACACAATAAATCTATCTGTTGTATTGTCATAAAGAAAATACAAAAATATTCCCATTAATTCATAATATTTTTACTATTTGCATCCTGAATCTATTTAATGGTCATTACTAGTAATACTTATATGACCTATATATTATAAAAATCTATCAAAAATTATGAAGTGGAATAAGATTTTAAGCAATAAATTGAAACCAGGCAACAATATTCAGCCAATAAATGTTAGCTGGCAAACAAATTAGAGGATGAATTAAATAGAAACATAAAAGAGAAAAAGTGTGTATTCACCTAATCTATATACTAATCTAAAACATGTAAAAAAATAATAGTAAACCAATTTCAGAAAAAAAAATGTTCTGATCTATAAAAGACATTTTAGAGAAAGTTTTTCAGCAGCAAAAATGTGGTATAAAAGAAAATTAGAAATTTATGAATGTATTTGTCTACTTAACTAATATCAGTCAGCAAAAAATATGCCTTAAAAGATTGTTTTTACCCTTGATAATGAGTAAAAGTTTTATAAATCTCTCCCTCCACCCTGAACTAAAATTTAAATAAATAAAATATTAATTATTTAATTGTGCCCTTATTAATTGCCAATAACCTATTTGTAATACTCTAAATTAGATGAACAATTGTCTCTAAATTGTCGGAAATGGTTAAAACCATTACATACCTTTTCCAATATTTGATTGCAGTCACACTTAATAGTAATTTCCACCAACATACGATATTTGTGTAGCTACACCTTTAAATATACTAATAAACAAAATTTTTAATATTATGTAATATTTATTCTATTTCATCAACTTTCTACATATATTTGATTTAAAATATATTATTTACATTTAAGAAATTATTTTAAGTAAAGTATATATATGATTAATAAATTTAATGATAAATCAGAAAGTTTGAAGTAGGAGGCTCTGAATTAAGAACACACTGAAGATATATTTAGCAGCAACTTAAATTTCTTGTTAATTGCATTTTTATTGTTCTCACTTTATAATCATGATACAATAATGATTATTCAATTATGAGTACAAACATTACAAAAAATTAATATGCAAATTTCATTTTTAAGATTTTTAATTTTATCCAGCATGATTTGTTGAATTTTTTAAAAGACTACTTTTTATGATTCCTTTTTATTATTGTTGTTTCTTATGCAAATTATTTTGATATTTTCAGGTTTATAAAGCCTCTTCCATCTCCATTTCATAGTCCAGAAATAGGGAAGTATGTATGTGTTTTGTTTTAATCCTATTATAGAAATGTTTACACTGATTAATTCTAGAATCAAAAATTGCTCTTCATACTGTGCATGTACTTATTTGTACATATGTGTGCATATTGTTTTCTTTGCACTAATTGCTGCCTTATGCTATTCATAGTTAATAACCTGTTTTTTGGTTAACACGTTATAATTCATGCAAATTTGCAAACTATTACATATTTCTATAGAAATGATATCATTATTATATGTTAATTTGTAATTTATATATACATTATATTTAATATTTAATGGTCATATGATGTAAATAATTTTTTTGGAGGAAGGGAGGGGTTAAACTGTGCATTATTGTGTTTAAATTCTGGAAGTTTTGATAACGATGAAATATCATTCATCAATGCCAAAGTTAAGATCTTAATGAAGAACTTATATATATGTGTGTCAATATTTTCACCATGAGTTTTGTTTTAATTAATAAAGAAAGAATTACCTACCTAAAAACAAACAGTAAAGTAAGCAAAAAAGGCAAGCACCATTCCTATTAAAACATATATAAATAAATATGTATATAATATTATAAACTTTACAGAGTGAATCATTATATATCATATTTGGAGAGATGACTCTCCAAGTATTGTACATAAATATTATACAAAATCTAATTGCTATGCTATCAAAAATTAACACATCCTTAAAATTTATATATGATAAACTAATATAGGTAATATATATTTTAACATATCGTGCTTCTTTATTTAGATCAAACTTATTACAGATTATCAAACGCTGTGCACTATTGTTATTTGATTATTGATGGATAGTAGTATAAGTTAACTTTCCAAGGGTATATATATATTGCAAGCAGGTATTTACACCAAATACCTTAAATAAATTGTTTAATAATTGCCCGTTACTAACACAAATTATTGCATTTAAATTTTACATTACATATAGATTTTCATTTTAATACAGTTCAAATATACCTATAACATTATTACATAATCAAAAAAGCAAGTCATGTATAATTGACATTACTTTTATAAGCTTGTATTTACAAAAATGCAATACAGAGAGCATACCAATAGCTTATTAATTAAGACCTTGTTTGAGCTATTGGTACGCTCTCTGTATTGTATAATATTATTATATAAATGCAAGCCAATCTTTACTGTTTAACTTTTCACTTCCTTTGATTAAGTGGGGCTTTTCATATTTTTTGAAATTACAATTAACACTCAGAGAATTGCAGAGCATATTTATTCCTGATATGTTTGTGGCCATTTACTTATTTCTAAAAATATCAGGGTTATATGTGAACACATATGCAATTCGAGAACAGGAACAAATACTTAAGATTTACTATACTTTAATAGAAATTCTACATCAAAAGACTAATTGTGTGCAATAAGTTTGTATTAGAAAATAAATAAATAGAAGTATGTGCAAGTTATTTATTGATAATACTGTTTATATACCATGGCTGTGATACATGGTAGATATTTATAATATAAAACAAATCATCTAATTTATTAATCCAAAAGACTTTTGTCTATTATATAAATAAGAAGTTTACAACATGTATATGTAAATATTAATAATTGAAACTACATTTTTCGAATATATTTAAATCATTTTCACCTGTGATGTAAATAAACTTTTAAAATGCCTTAACTACATTATCCTTGCAAAGGAATGCAATCAAGTTGTAGTACTTGTATATCTCGTCTTCAAAATAAAAACTGGGATGTTTTATTTTCTTATTCTTTATTATATAAGGATTGTAGTTTAAGTAATCTGGAAGTATTACAAATTTCTCTGTATTTTCAAAAATAAAGATTATCCTTCCATAAAAAATATAAATAATATTTACAAGAATTGGCGGGGGAGGAGGCACATTTTAATTTAAATATTAATAATATTAAAAAGATTTCTCAGTGCATTTTTGATAAATTTCCACAATAATATAAAAAGGCTAAGACTTATTTAAAATCTAGTCTCCCAACTAGAATTAGTTCTTCTGGTAAATGGACTTGTGTGACCCACCTTAAAACTGAAAATGGAGGCGCCCTTATTACTTTAAATTATATAAATGCTCTCTAAGTAATTTGGCATAATTGATAGAGCTTCTGACAGAAACAGAAAGTCTAGGATTGGGAGCCCCAGGATTAATTCTGGTGCTCTCAGATCTGGTGTTCCAATTTTTTATAAACTCCCGAGCAATAAAGCCGTAAACCCTTTTTTATATAAATATCATTCACCAGACTTTACTATTTTACATTTATAAAAAAGTAAAAATATCAATCCTTACTGTAACGATCTGGAGCAAGAGCTTAACGTGATCTACACTACAGGGCGCCATCTAGGCATTTGAACCTAGAAAAATTTATAAAGTAGGCAGATACGTAAGTCAAAAAAAAACTTTTTTTTTATTTTAATAAATATATTCTGATATCCGGTCATTAGCCCATGTCACTAGCTCAGGGAGTAGCAGAGATTTAATAATATAATATCTTATCTAATTATATTTCAATATTAAAAAATAAATAAAATAAGCCACTGCCAGTAATTAACATACAAAAATTTATTTACGCACATATATATATATATAAAATTTAACATTATTATTTTAATAAGTTTACTTTAACATTTATCATTATTTTTACTTTTATTTTAGATTTTTAATTTACATTTTAAATTTTGTACTATTATTAGTTCACACAGATTGGTTTAAAAATGTTGAGTATAGATCGGTTACATAGATCCCACGGTCAAAAACATTTCAAAATAAACATAAACGATCAAAATACCAAATCATCGGTACCATCAATTGCAGAGGGAAATTTATAAGTAACCCAATAGCATTCACCATAAGATGCTTGCATTGTCACCAATAACTTAAAAGACATCCGAATAAATACATTTTAGATACTCACTGTAAGGTATCAGTATTTACCGAATGTCTATAAATATTTTGATCGAATATGAAAAACAAAAACATAATCAACCGGTCATGAACCCATGCAAGCATCTATATCCAACTTAAATTTAATGCATCTTTATTTAGAGTGTTGAGTATGAATAGACTACGTAGATTTGCATTTGAAAAGAAAATATTCAATCCTTGTTTAACCTTAGGCCAAAGGTTCGCAGTCAAACCAAACTTCAATCCATCTGATATATCGATGTGTTCAATGTAATACGAATACGGCAGCACAATTAGGTTAAGAGAAGAAACTGCTTCTTGTCAGATAGAAATATTACATCTATCAGACAAGAAGAGCAATAAAAAAAAAACTGCATCAAAAGGAACAGCGTTCTACGTCTTATAATCCCTTCCATAGGCAAGATGGGAATGTGCAGCGTATAATAGCGATTCTGCCCATAGCGAATCTCATACTACATCTACTAATTACACCAATATATCAATCCATTGACCTAATTCAACTACGAAATGAATAACCTAAGATTACCCTCCCCTAATAAAACTTTACAAATATAGATAGCCATTCACGCCTGACTTAAGTTTAATATTTATATAACTAGTTTAATGAAAAACAGAAATCATAATAAAACTTAAAGAACAAATAAATAAATAAATGGAAATGATTTTACAAAGAAATACATTAAATAAAATTATAACTAATTAATAAATAACGTTGGTCAGATAGGATTCTATTTCTTAATTATTTTAAATACAGAAAGTTTTTAATTTAATGTTCATTAATTATAAAGTTCTTATGGTTTTAAACAGTTCATCTTTATCTGTTGCTTGCCATTTGAATGTGAATTCCCACACCATCCTAAAAAGATTGGTTGAGTTAGCCATTTTTTTTATTTATTTATCCGGAGGTCTTTTAGTTTAGTTGGTCCTTTAAAAAAAAAAAATGATGTCATTTCTTTTTTTTTTAACAAAACTGAAGGGATTGAAGAGTGCGTCTTTTCAATCCCTTCTCCTTCAACTCCATACTAACACATATAGTCACATTGTAATAACTAATTAATTCTTTTATTTTCAAACCTTTCCTTGTATAATAATTTTGTGGATTAACTCAACATTACATCATGATGGTGTAAACCTTTTCATTGAGGTCCAATTTCCCGATGGATTTCTTTCATTTGCTAAAAGTTTCTATTGTTTTCCTATCTGACCACTGCTTATACATTTAAATGCCCAAAGGCTAGTTTACTAATTAAAATAATCATTTCCATTTTACAAAAGATTAATTAATGTGTTTTCAAACTTAAACATATATTTTTATCTCTAAATCTTTTCTGAAAATTTAGTTTTAAACTACTCTTTTTTTTTAATAAAGTTTTATTTTAATAATTATTTATCTGTGCGATTTTATATATATGTGAGTTTAGGATGATTTTTTAATTTTCAGTTTTTAATTCTTAAAAAAGAAATTTTTATTGGCGAACTTTTTTTTTTTATGTTTACTAATAAAAAATAATGTAACGTACGTATGTGCCCGTTACATATGAGTAAACTTGCTTAAAAAAATGAACAAAAAAAAATATTTTACTTAAGGTTAGTAATTACGGTACACAATTAACAAAATTTACAAAAACATCCGGTTAGTAACTTTACAAAAAGACTATATACAAAAAGAAATGTTGAGCATCGCTTTCCTAAGGACCATTTACGTTCACCTCCTCCCCACAAGGGTTCTATTTTTTTATACATTTTATTTTTACACACGGCATGACAAGCAAATTGTATAAATTATTTATTTAAGAGGTTGCATTGAAGTAAATATGTTTTAAGGAAGATAATGGATTTATACGTGTATATTTGCAGCACAATTATAAATACCACCAACTTATTTATGACTGATTAAAATGCTTAAATAGAATTACACTGAAGTAAATTCCCAATGGTACTCATCGTGAGGTACCACATTTACCATCATAAACATACGTGGCTGTGTGCACCTATACACATAAAAGCATAATATATATCAACAAAAAAAACATATCAATTTCAACCTTTTGGCTTTCTCTTTTTTTTAAACAAAGTACAATTTAAAATTATTTATACTTTCTCATGTTTAATATATGTGCAATTTCTTTCTGGCAGTGCTTTTATAAAATTTAAAATATACGACTTTATGTAACAGATAAAATATTTCATTTTGAAAAAAAAAATTTACTCAGGGCCCTGGTAGTTTATTAAAGATCGACCCAAGTTGGGTAGCCAGTTGTACCGATCTGGATTTGGAGCTTACCGTGATCTGCACTACTGAGCGCCATCTAGGCATTTGAACCTAGAAAAATTTATAAAGTAGGCAGATACGTAAGTCAAAAAAAAATTTTTTTTTACATTTTATTTATAAATTTTGATTCGGTCATTAGCCCATGTCACTAGCTCAGGGAGTAGCAGATATTTAATAATATAATACCTTATCTAATTATATTTCAATATTAAAAAATAAATAAAATAAGCCACTGCCAGTAATTAACATACAAAAATTTATTTACGCACATATATATATATAAGATTTAACATTATTATTTTAATATGTTTACTTTAACATTTATCATTATTTTTACTTTTATTTTAGATTTTTAATTTACATTTTAAATTTTATACTATTATTAGTTCGCACAGATTGGTTTAAAAATGTTGAGTATATATCAGTTACATAGATTCCACGGTCAAAAACATTTCAAAATAAACATAAACGATCAAAATACAAAATCATCGGTACCATCAATTGCAGAGGGAAATTTATAAGTAACCCAATAGCATTCACCATAAGATGCTTGCATTGTCACCAATAACTTAAAAGACATCCAAATAAATACATTTTAGATACTCACCATAAGGTATCAGTATTTACCGAATGTCTATAAATATTTTGATCGAATATGAAAAACAAATACATAATCAACCGGTCACGAACCCATGCAAGTGTCTATACCCAACTTAAATTTAATGCATCTTTATTTAGAGTGTCGAGTATGAATAGACTGCATAGATTTGCATTTAAAAAGAAAATATTCAATACTTGTTTAACCTTAGGCCAAAGTTTCGCAGTCAAACCAAACTTCAATCCATCTGATATATCGATGTGTTCAATGTAATACGAATACGGCAGCACAATTAAGTTAAGAGAAGAAACTGCTTCTTGTCAGATAGGAATATTACATCTATCAAACAGAAAGAGCAATAAAAAAACTCCATCGAAAGGAACAACGTTCTACATCGTATAATCCTTCCATAGGCAAAACGGAAGTGTGCGGTGTATAATAGCAATTCTGCCCATAGCGAATCTCGTACTACATCTACTAATTGCACCAATATATCCAATCCATTGACCTAATTCAACTATGAAATGAATAACCTAAGATTACCCTCCCCTAATATAACTTTACAAATCTATATAGCCATTCATGCCCGACTTAAGTTTAATATTTATATAACTAGTTTAATGAAAAACAGAAATCATAATAAAACTTAAAGAACAAATAAATAAATAAATGGAAATGATTTTACAAAAGAAATACATTAAATAAAATTATAACTAATTAATAAATAACGTTGGTCAGATAGGATTCTATTTCTTAATTATTTTAAATACGGAAAGTTTTTAATTTAATGTTCATTAATTATAAAGTTTTTACAGTTTTAAACAGTTCATCTTTATCTGTTGCTTGCCATTTGAATGTGAATTCCCACACCGTCCTAAAAAGATTGTTTGAGTTAGCCATTGTTTTTTATTTATTTATCCGGAGGTCTTTTAGTTTAGTTGGTCCTTAATGTAAAAAAAAAAAAACGATGTCATTTCTTTTTTTTTTAACAAAACTGAAGCGATTGAAGAGTGCATCTTTTCAAACCCTTCTCCTTCAACTCCATACTGACACATATAGACACATCGTAATAACTAATTCTTTTATTTTCAAACCTTTCCTTTTATAATAATTTTGTGGATTAACTCAACAGTATGTCATGATGGTGTAAACCTTTTCATTGAGGTCTGATTTCCCGATGGATTTCTTTCATTTGCTAAAAGTTTCTATTGTTTTCCTATCTGACTGCTGCTTATACATTTAAATGCCCAAAGGCTAGTTTACCAATTAAAATAATCATTTCCATTTTACAAAAGATCAATTAATTTGTTTTCAAACTTAAACATATTTTTATCTCTAAATCTTTTCTGAAAATTTAGTTTTAAACTACTCTTTTTTTAAATAAAGGTTTATTTTAATAATTATTTATCTGTGCGATTTTATATATATGCGAGTTTAAGATGATTTTTTAATTTTCAGTTTTTAATTCTTAAAAAAGAAATTTTTATTGGCGAACTTTTTTTTTTTATGTTTACTAATAAAAAATAATGTAATGTACGTATGTGCCCGTTACACTTACTAAATATTTTTACAAGTAAATTAACTCTCCCCAAAAAGTTATACACAATAATTAGATGATTTTTTATAAGGTTTTAACCTTTTAACCGCTAATTTTATCATTGGTTGTATCAGATAAAAATCAAATCTTTTAATTGGCCAACTCACAAATTGAAGACAAAGCCTATTGTTAAAACATATTCGCCTATAATATTAAATTCAACTCAGATACGTTTATAAAAAGTATATAATTAATTTTTCAGGTTATGAAAAGAAACGAAAGTTCTTTCAAAAATAAATTGCTGTTTATTTATTCTAAAATATTCGTTATCGGCAACATAAAAGTTATAATGTAAACAAAAAGATCGACTTTTACGTTATAGAAAAGTAAATATGTCTTTTTACTACATCTTCAATATTTTTACTTAAATCTTCGATATTTTTCGAAAATAATTTTGTTTTTTATTATTCTCTCTGAAAATAATTTTTAATTTCTCAAAATATTCTTTTATAATAATTAAAATCATATTGAAATGAAAATCTCAGCGTTTTTCTTTATTTTCTTTGATCAGGCAGTTTCTTTGTTCTTTCCAGCCAATCAGAATGTCTTTTTCGGCTGAGAGCATGCTAAGAACCAATCACAAATAATGTTCCTTCTTTGTTTAGGTTTAAATGCGTTTTTTTTCTATTTTTTACTTGTAAAATAAATCGAAAGATGTCACCATCGTACAGAGCTTTTAAAAACGAATTCAATACGTCTTTAACGAAAATTTTCGTATGAAAATGAGCTGAGTTAGAGTGATTTCAGATGTCGACGAGGAGCCTCGTCGGATGCGGGAAAAGGGTTAAATGCATAAATTAACATTTTATTTTGCCTGGTTTCACTGTAACTAAAAAAATTCCAAAAATATAATATTAAATCATATCAAAATAACTATTTTTCACATATAAAAACTATTGAATTTGATAATTATTATTTATGATTTTTTATAAAAAAAAATTTTGATTATTTGTGAATTGAAATATTTTCACTTTCATATATACATAATATTAATAATAATCTAATCTTTGAAACTTATATCATTTATAATAATAAACTAAATGTGGCTCCATGTTTGTCTAAGGAAGTATCCTTTTACCTAGATGGTTGTATTTTCGTTTAGATTGTCAGTTTTTAAATGGTACAGTTTCCCTGCTTGTATTATATAAAGCTGAAAATTATCTAAAATAATACATGAATTTTTTTTTTTAATTATATATAACAATTCCTCAAGGAACTGTCCAAATTAAGTCCCCAATATTAACATTATTAAATGTTGTTAATTATCATATCAAAATTATCAATATAGTCAAAAATAAAAAAAAATAGTAAAGTCCATTATACTGTCTCACTTATAATGAATACCAAAAATATTATACATAACAACCATACATATATTTATATATTAATAGCTATTGTACATTTTATGGACAATTGAAATTTTCAACTAGATTTCAAGATATTATAAAAGACCCAGAAAGAAACCACATGTGAGATGGATAGATGAAATAAAAAAGTGTGCAGGGGTGATGTGGAGTAGAGAAGCTAAAAATCAGAGAAGATGGATTGAACCCGGAAAAACCTTTACCCTGCAGTGGACTGATAACGGTTGATGATGATGATGTTTAATAGTTATGTTTTAAAAGCCCTTTCAAATAGATGCTTAACATTTGAGGAGAGCACAAAACCGTCTGCCAAAAGAGGCTTTTTATGTATAATTATTAATATCATTAAAGTCAATCAAAAATCTCAATATCAATAACAATTAACAATCTCAACCGCTTGTCAAAACAATCTCCTTTTACCATTAAAAATGGAATTCCACTTTTGTTTATGATTCCATATATTTAAATAGACACTAAAGATTGCAACTTGACAACAGAAATTGAAATTATTAATATAAACAAGTTTAAATAACTTTTCAAACAAGTGAATATACATATATATTTATATTGTGCCAACTGAAATTTGGTGGTCTGCCAAGTAAAAAAGATTTTATTATTATTATTTTTTGTTAATTTTAATAGATAATGCATTTCATTGAAATAGGTTGCTATGACAAAAAACATTAAAGCAAAAAAAATGCATCATTTTTATTGCAATATTAAATTATAAATTAAATTTATTCATTTAAAATATATATGTAAATAGTAAAGTTTACAACTTTAATAAAATTATTATTGTTTCTCTATTCTATATATTTTACTTATTTCATTCATAATTAGGAAGTTATGAACAATACACACAATTATTTAATGTCTTAAATGTGTCTGTTATGTTTAAATGATATATGGAGTGTTTAATTGGAATGATATATATATAAAATACATATTTTGCGGGTTCATCCATGTTAAAAACTTTTAATATCAATATACTGACGTTTCGACTTGGTCACACAAGCCATCCACAGAGTTATAAAAAGGTAGAAAGACGGTTGTAGAAGCGCTACAATCACTGGTTTGAATAAAACATTAAAAATCCCACCAATAGCAAAAATGTTAAATTTAAGAATGTTTTTTAAAGAAATCTTTCCAAATAGGAGGAAGTTTGCACGTATCATCTCGCTTATTGATACAATCTGGCCTTTTAAGTATCTCAATGGCTTCTCTGATTTTGCATTGGTAGAGATTATCACATCTGGATATGATCCTAGTACTAGAAAAATCTATTTTATGACCTGAATCTATAGTATGGAGTGAGAGTGCTGATGATGATGAGTGTTGTTTAACTGCATTAGCATGCTCATCTCTCCTAACACTGATGCGACGATTACTCATACCTATGTAAGAAGCTTTACAATCTCATGTAAAAATTGTAAAGCTTCTTACATAGGTATGAGTAATCGTCGCATCAGTGTTAGGAGAGATGAGCATGCTAATGCAGTTAAACAACACTCATCATCATCAGCACTCTCACTCCATACTATAGATTCAGGTCATAAAATAGATTTTTCTAGTACTAGGATCATATCCAGATGTGATAATCTCTACTAATGCAAAATCAGAGAAGCCATTGAGATACTTAAAAGGCCAGATTGTATCAATAAGCGAGATGATACGTGCAAACTTCCTCCTATTTGGAAAGATTTCTTTAAAAAACATTCTTAAATTTAACATTTTTGCTATTGGTGGGATTTTTAATGTTTTATTCAAATCAGTGATTGTAGCGCCTCTACAACCGTCTTTCTACCTTTTATAACTCTGTGGATGGCTTGTGTGACCAAGTCGAAACGTCAGTATATTGATATTAAAAGTTTTTAACACGGATGAACCCGCAAAATATGTATTTTATATATTTAACCCGTGCAAATCTTCGTTTTAACATATATATATATATATATATATATATATATATATATATATATATATATATATATATATATTCATTTCAATATTTTGGGAATGTAGTGCAGATAGTTTTAGTTTGTGATGAGTTAAAAGAGTATTATATATGCTTTGAAGCATAAATATTATTTTTATATGTTATGATTATAAAATATCATTTTTATTGTTATTATTGTTGTAAAGGGATGTTAACCATGGAATGGAATGCATGATAATTTTGGTATTGTAGTGAATAAACAGTTACCTTACTTTTTATGATATTAATTGTAAGAGGTTATAAATAAGACTGAATGATTCAAATTCACTCTCTGACATGCTGACTTTCATAAAAGTAAATCCAAGGTTTTTTATATAATTTTAATACTTATTTTGAATGTATTTATTTAATAACTATGAAAGTCATGGAGTAGAAAGGATTATATTTGTTCAGGAAAGTGAACAAGATTATCAAAAATTTGTTAAAAGAAGGAAAAAGTAATTTATTATATTCGATTTCAGCTTGACATTTCCCTACTGAAAATGGATTATTGCATGAGAACAAAACATTTTAATAATAAAATATAGAAGCTAACTACTTACTGCTGTAGCTGCAGATAACACTGATTGTAGTACTTTGACATAAGGTTTAACCAGTTTATTTTATGTCATATTCAGGCCTGGATTTAAGGCGACTGGAGGATTGGGCCCAATCAGGCCCTGCACTTGAAGGGGCCCCGCATCACTACCAAAATATTTGATTTATATATATATATATATATTGAATTTGCATTTTATTTAAATATTTAATATATAGAGGGCCTCACAAAAAAAATCAAATTGGGTCCCGCACTTATTGGATCTGGGCCTGGTCATATTGTCATAAATGAAAACTGCATCAGTTTATTCGTGATGCCATTACAATATTAAATAATTTCTAAATGAAGGATTAAATTCAATACTTTGAAAACATTGGAATTTAATAAATAAATTGTTTTGGATAACTGTTATAATAGTTTACTTTGTTCTGAATAGTAAATATTATTAAAATATAGCTTACAGGATAGACATTGAATATGATTACCATACTTTGAATTGCCATATAGGAGAATGATGATCATGTTATGATGCACTTTATGTGTTTATTGGCATAATATTTATAAATATTATCGTTTACTATAACTTAAGTTAGTTAATTGTTTCTTTGATATATGTAAAAATAAAGTGAAGTTAAATTTAGTTTAAATTTACATTTATATCCTGAATTTTAATAGTTAAAACTTCGATTTAAAATATGTATTTATTTGCTGACTACCAATTACTTTTGGAGACAACTCTTATAAATAGGGAAAATACGAAAAAATTGTATTGCTCACTGTTATTTTATTTGGAAAATAAGGCGAATGAATAAACAAATTTATACTTATTATAATTTATATGAATCAATTACTTTATATTTAAATTATAGAATTGTTATTAGCTTCTTGTATTTCAAATAGTGTATATGTGTAGCAGCATTTATGTTCCACATATATATAGTTGGATTTTTGATGTATAAATGCCTATCTTATTAATATTAATTTATCTGGAAAATATCTTTCATGACATTTAACTAATGTGTATGTCACAAACGTTTATTATATATTTGTCTTTTTTTTCTATTTCTTGTAAATAAATTTTAAATTCATTTAAATACATAAACGTGCTTTAGTTGTCATTCAATAAATAATGCATACTCTATTGGCTAATAAAATTTTGATATGTAGTTGGCATTTATTGACTTACACCATATAGATTATAATAAGGAATCATAAAATAATACAGTAGTTAAACGATTGGATTGGTAAGTATATGTATTTATATATTTTATATATTATTTTCTTTATAGTAAATACATACAATATCATTTGAGCTAGATATACATTTTATATAATATTACATTAATTAATTTGGTATTGCTTGATGCTTAATAATTAATTAGAAGATCATCATAATTATTTATCAATTGTAAAGCAATTGTTATTTTTGAAAAAAAAAAATTATATCTGAACTAGTTTGATAGTTTATAAAGTGTAAATATATTAATTATTTAATGTAAACAATTGAATAATTGCACATTCTTTTTAAATTATTTTTATTGGCTGTATATTATGGTAACTTGGTATTTAATAAGTAAAATGATAATCTTATGATGTTATAAAATTGGTAATCATATGTATTAAAATAGGTATTTGAATATCATTAGATAGACTGACTTACTTTGTTTAGATTTAAAGCTCATTGGTACTGATTGTGGACTTTATGTAAATATTGTTATCATTTGATTATAATAGAGTATCAAAAATACTATACATATGAGAGTAATTATAATTTAGAATTTAATAACATGGCTGTATTGATTTGAAGTATAATTCATTGTGATTTGTTAATCATATTTGTATATGTGTCAAATAAAAATCTTTCATTTATCTCATGTGCTCAAGATTAAATATTGTAAATTGTAAAGTTATTTCAGATTCTGACTTTCATTTTATATTATTATAAGTTGGCATAAGTGATGAGATATATTAGATGAATCGATATTATGTATTGTATTTTATATAAGTTTTGTATAGTAGACATTTTATTCCATTGTAATTTGATGTTGTAAATTTATAAAGTTTTAAAGGAGAAAATTTTAACTATTTTATTAAGAATAGATTAATGTACGTAAATCTGTAATTCAACAAAGCCTTTTACCAATATCCAGCAAGGGCATATTGCTATTTATAAGATAGTATTGCTCTGTTAGCATTGTCTTTATATTCATTTCTTTAACATTATTTTGATTTTTTTCAGTTTCCATTGGCAATCAACTATTGAATTATACTTTACCTTGTTGCAAATGGTATCTTAAGTTGGCAGGTTATACTAAAGTCTTTGTTTCCTATTCTTATTATTTTCATTCTGGTACAAATGGTTATCAAATTTATAGAGCATGCGATGGTTATTTTTCTCATTCATTCATGACTCAGTTTTATTGTGTTGCAAATGCTGTTCAGATCAGTGGAACATTAAACAAGAGACTACAACAAATAAACTCTCAAAAGACATAAAATATCACCTATCTCTTAGCATCTGTTCTTATATATGCTTAGTTTATTTACATAAATTTAAATTGGGAAGTGAATTTGATCAATTGATTATGTATATTTATTGGATAGATGATAAGAATCACAGAATCTAATCAGAGCTTTACTATAAACAACCTGTAAACATGAAATGAAAATCCAGTTTTAATATCTCTAGTTAATAAATAATTCAAATTATATGTATCATGTACCTTTTGAGAATTTATGTTATATAATTTAATGGAAAGCTTCAGTTACTACCTGTTCAGTTACATATATTCTGAATTAATTAGTATTTACATACATTTAAATAGCTGTTGCGTATGCTATTTTTGTTATTTATTATAAAATTATCAAGTATAAACACTCTCCAATATGATCATTTCATAATTAACAATATTAATTTTCAGTTGGCCGAGAAAATATTTTTTTATCCCAATACAATGTACACACCTTTATCATTTTAAATATCAGTTCTAAAACATCATGGTTTGAAAATTTAAATAGGTTCTAGTCTTATAGCTAAAGATGCTGCTCTATGGCACCATCATCGCACTAAAACACATAAAAATGCCGTTTCTGCAGCCAACACGTTCGAACCCGCGTTTTCTATAATGCAACTTTTTTGTTGTGCTACAGATTGCAGGCTGCTATGTTGCATCACAGTACAGCATGTATGTCACATCGCAGCAAATACATGTTCCGAATTCGCACAGTTTATAAAATGGTTACGACTTGGTGAGAGGGTGTGTTTTTTTGAATTGGATGGAAATGTTGTTTTCATTGGATTTTTCTTATTTTAAAGTATTGAAATGTTCAGATTTTGTAAAGTAATAATTATCAGACTTTTTACACTGTACTGTATTGAAGTTTTAATTGGGAAAATGTTGACAAGATATATGTGTAAAGTGAGTTGGAATTAGGTAATGCATCAAGTAACAACTACTGTTCGTAACATTCCATGAGACAACCAAGATTCTACCATGTGTATATTTTTTTAAGTAAAAAACAGTGGTAACACAAAAATATCCAGTAAGAAAAGTACAATTATGCACGTTTTTTTTTTTGTAAATTTCATAAAAAGCATATATTATAAACATGATTAATAAGTAAAGAAGACATTTTTGTTGTTGTTTAAAAAAGTTTTACTTTCTTTCTTTTCTCCGACTATGGTTATACTTTGTTGAATATAGTATGTTATCATTTATTTTATAGATGTTACTAAAAAAAAAATATTTACAAACAACAGAACACTAAACCTAAACCTAACCCCAAAAACTAATCCTAAAATTAACCCTAAATCTAACCCTAAAACTAAGCCTAAACCTAACGGTAACAACTTTAACTTTTTGTTGTCATTCTATATGAAGTAAAAATAGTCGTAAAGCCATAACCCCAGTAAAAAAATATACGATAGAAAATTGATTTTTCTAATAAAGCAAAATAAAAAACACGAATCAAATTGTAATTTGTTTATTTTATTTTACATTTATTATTATCATTTAATTTGTATACATTAATAAAAAATAATATTTAAAAAAAAAAAAAGATTTTTTTGTTTTTATTTTCGCATTACAAAAAAACACATCAAACTGATTGAAATCAATGGCCTGTGAGTGTTCATATTTTATAGTTTTAGCGTGAAAACAGCACCATCGAATGGCATCTTTATCTATAAGACAAGCACCCATGAAATAATCATAACCAATATAGTATTTATTACTCATTAAAATTTTGTTATAAATTAATTTTACAAAAAAAAAAAACAACTCAGATGTTACACGACCTAATGACTAAATATATAGTATATCTGAACTTAGTTCAGTCCCATTTGGCTATTTAAGTTAGATAGCTAGATTGGAACTTATATGGATGTCTAAAAATTTCAGATTTTATACTTAATAGCTATCTATTAGATAAAGTGCTGGGCTAGTATTTTTAATCTAATGCTTGAATGTCCTAGCACCTCACTGAGGAATCCAGTAGCAGAAACCGGTCTGGGATTAGGGATATTCTGAAAAGCTTGTTAAGAGCTTATTTGTGAGCTCTTTATATAAATTAATTTATATATTATTTCCAGTTTAGTTTGGAGCACACTTGGTTAACAAGATATTAGATAATTATACATTAATATTCAAAAATATGTGATTGATTTCAATTTTACTTTAAAATATTTGCCATAAATTTCAAAATGTATAATAACATTAGACTACATCATGATTATTTTATAATTTGAAATGTGTCAGTTTTTATATTTGGTATTTAAAGTAGACTGGAGATTATATGTTGTGTTGAGATGCAAGCTTTATATTTGTAACCAGCAAAAATTTGAAGTTGAAACTATGAAATAACTATACCTATTGATTATTTTAATTTGACGTCAAAACATAATAAGTTTAGCATTGGTATTAATTGGCAGTAATTTTAATTTTTTGAGGTGATTATATATATATATACATGTGTGTGTTGATATAAATATATGATAATACTCATACATACTTACCTCAATATAAACACTCATAAATACATACCTTAATCTCAATTTTTCCATTTCAACTTAATCAAACGAACTTTAAACTTTTTTACTAAAATTAAAATATAAATACCATAAGCATTAAAATATTAATAACAATAATTATAAAAGTTTAGTTGAGAAAAGTTTTAAAAGTTAATGAATTTTAAAAGCTAGTTATTATTGTTAATATTGTCATTAAAATATTATTATTTTATTTATTATTATTAAAATGAATAATTTATAATGGGTGTTTTATTGTATATATATATAATATTCAGTGCTTTAAAATATATGTAACATTCGAGATTAAAACCCATAACTCCGTACAATAAATATTTTTAAATATTCTCTAACCTAGCAAAAGTCAAAATTGAACAAGAATCAAGCAGCTGTTTATTTTTATACTCTATTTATTAATATAGTAACTTGACTAAGAAGCACCGAATGAACGATAGTTTATTGTTGTTAAATTTTGATTTATGCTAGGTTTAGAGAGTATTTTTAATTATTTACTTATATTTTATAGTGTAATTTTACCTACATCACTCTCATACAAGGTGTTAAAGCAGATAGAAACCAGTCCCTACCTTGTGTAAAGAAACAACTCCCTACCTTGTACAAGAGATGTGTAGTTAAAATTATACTATAAAACTATTATTCATTATTGAATAATCTCTACTTTAGTGAACGACTAATAAAAATTATTAATTTAGTGTATGGTGTTATGGGTTTTAATCTTGAATTTTATAAGCTTCATTTGCACTATAAAATAATTAAATAAATTCACCATCTCTACCATCAGCAGAGTTTGTTACTCTATAGGTAGTAAAATAGTTTGTGTTTTATATTGATACAAACATTCTATTTCTTATATTTATGCATCATTATACAATAGGAATTAGTAAATTGTGTAACTGTTTATCTTTTGTATGATTGCTTTACTAATCCCTAATCTTTGAAGACTAGACATTTATTTGATAAATTAATTCTTAATAGAAATGATTATTCACTGATAATAATTACTTCCAAAAATGCAATTAAATAAATTACATTAATTTTAACAGTCTGTGATTCCTGGTAATAAATGTTTTTTTTTAATATTTCAGAAGTAATAATTCACATATTCACACACTAAAAATATTTTACAAATCAGATTTTTAGGGACCTTTACATTAATCCACAAATATAAAAAAATATATTATTTTCACTCAGTTCTTAAGATTTTATATAAATAGTAGACTACTTATTAACATTTCATAGTGATGAAAAATGATATTTATAGTAATGCTATGATATAACCAGATCACAATTTTAGGTAATTATTCAGATATAAATTTTGTCCATTTTAACAACTCTGTAACTGCATAAGAGCTAATAATCTCTATGGTCATTTGTAAACAATTTTAGCCTTGATTAAAGTTTTTTTCTTTCATGTTTTTGTAACATGTTATTTTGTATTTATTTTTTACAAAGGTTCTTAAATTCATAAATGCAAATAAAAAATGTAGAAAAAAAATATTTTTTTTAATTTTGAAAGTAAAAATTAGTAGTAAAATGAAATTATCAAAAAGCATTAACCAAAACAAAATACTTCATTTTAACTTTTAGACTAAAATAAATTTAATGATAGAAAAATATTATTTGAAAAATCTGTATATTTAAAACAAATTTTGTTAAAGTTTAAGTTAATATTATGAAAATATTTTTTCAAATATAAAAATGAATTGTTAATTAGGATAAAAGCAACTGATATTTTTTATTTAAGGTGAGTAAATTTTTAACAGACCAATTTCTCTTAACTTATCTGTTCTTCAATGTTACGAAATTTGCATGAGAAATTGAAAAAAATAATATGTTTGTACAGTCATCTATTGAAATATTTTACAATTTTATATTTTAGGTAAATTAATTCTTATAAAAAATTTTAAGTTGTCAGGATAGTTTTCATGGATCCTCAAATGAAAATCTAGCTTTACTCTTACTATTTTGAAAAAAAAATTAGGATGATTAAAAACTAGAATTTTTGTGAAATTTATTATGATTCTTAAATATTTTGCCCAATAGTTGCATAATTATTAAAAATCAATAATATGTATTATTACATATTTATCTTATATATAAATGTTTTATTTTAAAATATAAAAGATAATCAGAATAATATTAACAAAACAAAATCAGAGTTCTGATTAAAAATCTATCTTTTTAATCTGATCACTAACATGTTATTACCAAACATCTATTAGAATATATTGCAAAATTGTAAAAAAAAAATATTTAAATAATTCAATCTTTTTTTAAGTGTCATAGCATCGGCTGGGATGCGAACCCGCAACCCAGGCAACTGCCTGCAAGTGCAAGGCAGTTGCACTGACCTCTCGATCACCAATCTTTGACAGTGTAAATGTATAGTTTTATCAGATATAAATATTTGATTATTAACATGTTGAATGCTAATGTTAATAAAAAAGATTTCATGGTTTTTTTTTAATCAACCTGCCCCTCCTAATCCTTAAACAAAAAAACAGATCTTTATTTTAATTACAATCTAATTTCTTTAATGTTTTCAAAATTCAGATACATTTTTTTTTAGAATTTATTTTGTTTCTAAATGTAAATATCTATCAAACTTACTATATTTTTATAATGATTTATTACTAAAACTAAAAGAGAAAACTTATATATAAATGCAAGCAAGATTTAATCAATAGGCAAGCAGCAAACGTAAAGATCACAGAATTATGGGTATGTTGATATCATGGAATTATGGAAATTTTGACCTTTAAAAAGTATTAGTTGACAAAAACTACAAGGATAGTTGAAAGTGCTTCTAAGTGACCATGCTAGATATATTTTTATAAACTTTTAAGTAATGTATTTTCTAATATTTATTTATAAATCTAGATACTATTTACAGAAACAAGGTACTGCAATGGGTACAAAGATGGCACCAAGTTATGCGAATATTTTTATGTCAAAACTAGAGTCCTCTATACTTGATAATGCTAAGCTGAAACCTCACACTTGGCTTAGATATATAGATGACATTTTCATGATATGGCCACATAGTGAAGTTGAACTTCATAATTTTTTAAGTTATTTAAATAATTTTAATAAACATATTAATTTCACAATGAATTTTTCAAAATCAATTGATCAATTTCTTGATGTTGAAGTTATTTACACTAATAGAGTTCTTACTACTACTGTATATAGGAAACCAACTGATAATAACCGCTATCTACATTTTTATAGTAACCATCCTAAACATTTAAAGGCTAATATTCCTTATAGTCAATTTTTAAGGATGAAGAGGATTTGTAATGATGAGAAATTTCTTCAACAAAATAATAGTATTTTATATAATAGATTGCTCAATATGAGGTATCCTAAGACATTGTTGGATAATGCAGTAAGGAGATCTTCTTTAATTGATAGAAAGAAACTTATTTTATCTGAAAAGAGTAAAAAACAATTAGATGTTCCACCATTGGTTTTTACTTTTAATAGAGATTTACCTAATATTAACCGGATATTGGCAAACCATTTTAACATATTACAGTCCACAGATTATTTAAAATCTATTTTTTTTGATCCACCTAAGGCTGTATATCAAAAACATAGATCACTTAGAAATATACTTGTCAAAACAAATTTTATTAGTAGTTCTGTATAGGAAAAAGGATGTTCTCCATGTAAAGATAAAAGATGTTTTACATGTAAACATATTGTTGTGACAAAAATGGTCTTTAGTACTAAGAATTGTAATTTCAAATGGTATATTCCTAATTATGTTACATGTAAAAGTGTTAATTTAATATATTTGATAGAGTGTAGTAGATGTTTAAACCAGTATATAGGTGAGTCAGCAAATAGTTTACATGTCAGAATGACTAATCATAGATTTGACATTTTGCATAAGAATAAAGATAGACCTGTTTCAAAACATTTTAACTTACCGAATCATTCAATTGATGATTTAAAAGTAGTGATTCTTCAGGAAGGTTTTTCTTCTACAAGGGAGAGGAAACAAAAGGTGAGTTTTTTTATTTTTAAATTCAAGACCTTAGAACCACATGGATTGAATTTGAACACTGGAACTATTACATCTCTTGGTTACCTGGTCTCCTAAATGATTTCTATATGTGTGTTTTTTATGTGAAAATTTTCATATATGAGGTTTTTTATGTAAAGATTGGTTATATGGATGTTTAATATCTGTGTTTAATTGGTTTATAGATAAATAATTAGTTATAAATTATTGTACTTTGCACTAACTATAATTTTTGATTAAAATGTATAAGTATTTTAGTTTTTAATGAATATTAATGTGAGCACAGCTATTTTTTGTATGTGAGCATAGTTTAATTTTTCTATGTATGCACATATGTATATTTTAATTTTTAATTTTGGATTTTTATTTTTATATTTATTTTAATTTAAATAGAATTTAAGCTTGATTAGGAGGGAATGTAGTTTTTTTTTTTTTGTTTTGTTTGAATTTTGTCATTGATTGAGTTAGATGTTGTGACCAATCAGGGGGATTTTGTTAAATTTTTAATCTTTTACCAAATCTGTAATTTTTGATTATCGCCATTTTACTGTGTATTTTTTTTCTTTCTGATGAAAACCAGTCCTCTAGTTGAAATATAATATTATTTATTGGATTTATAAGTCTTTTTTTGTTTATATATATATATATATATGTGTGTGTGTGTGTGTGTGTGTGTGTGAGAAAGAAGAAGCTCTGAGAAATGTACTTGTTATTGAACTGAAATGTCAGCTATTTAGCTATTATATTTTTATTACATAGAGGCTCTCAAAAATAATACTATGATTAAGCTCTAACAATATATAAAAAGTATATTTCACAAAAATATAGAGCAATTGTTTTAAAATGTTTGTTGCCATGTTTTAGCTATAATATTTAAAATACTGAGCCTTGGAATACATTATTTATCACTACTATTATTTTTAAATATCTCTTTTTTTAAATGAGGTTGGATATGCAAAATAATTTTGCCAGTAGTTAAGGTAGTATATGGATATTTTATTGTTGTACAATAATTATGTTTCACATCTAAAAAGATATTCACATTTATTTTGCAATGAAGTTAAAAAGTGATACAGAACTCCAGCCTAATTACAAACTATTCTAATAGGAATATAATTTGTGGTCAAATAATTTTATATGGAATTTAACAAAATGTATTATTATAATTAATATTGCTATTATGTTGCATCAGGCCACAATTACCTGTGAAGAGTTTGAATGGTACTAATTTAGAGTGTGCTCATACTCACTTTGAATTGTAAGGCCACCCAAAACCACTACTGACACAACCAATCAATAAATCACATTTAATAATCCATATGTTGTTACAGTATTATCATTTGTTACAAAATCAGAATTTACATCAATAATTAAAAAAATAAAACATCAATTTTCTAAACCTATGTTTGATCAAATAATGTGACTTAATCATCTCAAATATAAAAAAATGGGAGGAACAAATAAATTTCAAAACACGAAAAGCTTATAATTTCTAAAATATGAATTAAAATACTTAAACAGAAAAAGTAAATGGAAAAAAATAATGGACACATATATTAATTTAAAAATACACATGTTTAATCATTATAAAATTGATCAAACCAAGCGTATAATTTCAAAATCCTAAAAGCTTATAACTATTAAAATATGAATTTTATTACAATATAGGCCTATAATCACATGTTGTAATAAAGCAAATGTTGAATAAACATATAAACAATTGCCAAAGCATATTAATTCTACAATTAATAATAAATTATACTTTATCTTATCACTAGACAAAAGAATAATTGCTTAAAGTAAAGAATATTAATTTCATAAGTAATAAAAATTTAAAAAAATATATTTTTTCTTACCAATGTGAATAATCAAACAAGCATAAGAGGTGGTGGTCATGTGATGTTTATTGGCAATGTGAATTATGTTGTGTGCTTCATTTCTCACATATCATTATTTGCTGGTAAATGGATAAAATGATTGTAAATGAGATGGATTTATTTATTAAATTTCTCAAAGATGCTAATACTATGTACTGATGGTAAAAAAGTTAGTTTTTAATTTTATTTGAAATCCAATGCCTCTTTTACATTTGAAAATTTTTATTGAAATCTGTAAAAAAAATTTAAATATGTTTCCATGTTTATTTGATGGTGATAGCAGTCAGTTCAATGTTAATAAGTAGAAAATCATGTAAATAGGTATATAGATTTATATCAATTTCATGAGCCCTTAAGGACCTCACATGATCATGTGTAGATCTGATATACATGTCCGGAGATCAGATGTGAACAATGCCATTTTTTCTTCATCATCATCATCATCATCAACCATTATCAATCCACTGCAGGATGAAGGTCTCTCCAAGTTTAATCCATCTTCTCCGATCTTTAGCTTCTCTTCTCCACAACACCCCTGCACATTTTCTTATTTCATCCATCCATCTCACTTGTGGTCTCTTTCTGGGTCTTTTACAATCTCTTGGAATCCAGTTTAAAATTTCAATTGTCCATCTATTATCATTTCTTCTAGCAATATGTCCAGCCCAACTCCATTTCAATCTTTTAATTTTTTCAATAAGGTCAGTAACACCTGTTTGTTGTCTTACCCATACATTGCGTTTTCGATCTCTTCTTGTTACTCCCAACATACATATCTCCATACTCCTTTGAGTGGTCTGAAGTCTCTGTATTGCTCTTCTATTAAGTGTCCAAGTCTCAGATCTATAAGTAAGAACTGGTAAAACACATTTGTTAAAAACCATCCTTTTCAAACACATAGGCATATTTCCTTTTAGTATCAAGTTATTTCTACCAAAAGCACTCCAACCAAGTTTAATTCTATGATTAATTTCCTCCATTATGTTTCCATCTGTATTAATAATCTGACCAAGGTTTTGTAACTGTTAACGTCTTCTAATTCGTCATAATCAATCTTTATTTTCATATTTTGAGCAAATCGATTAAACATTACTTTAGTCTTTTTAACATTTATCTTTAGTCCTACTTTTCTACTTTCATCTGCTAACTCCTGCAACATTTCCTGCAGCTCTGAAGCATTATTTGAAAAAACAACTACATCATCTGCGAAATCTAAATGACTTAAATACTCTCCGTTTACTTTCACTCCTTTAGTTTCCCATTTTAATCCACAAAATACTTCTTGCAGCACTGCTGTAAAGAGTTTTGGAGATATGGAGTCACCTTGTCTTACACGTTTCTCAATGTTGATTTTTCCAGTATCATTATGTAATCTAATTGTTGCTGTTGCATTTTTATAAATATTCTTTAAAATATGACAATATCCTGGATCTATACCTTGATGATCCAATGCTTTAATCACTGAAGAAATGTGTATAGAATCGAATGCCTTTTCATAATCTACAAATCCAAAACATAATGACAACTCATATTCGTTTGTCCTTTCTATGACTTCTCTCAATACCTGGAAATGATCTATTGTACTAAAACCACTTTTAAATCCAGCTTGTTCTCTTGGTTGGTGGAAATCCAAAGTTCTCTGTAGACGAGTTGTAATTATCTTGGTAAAAATTTTATATAAAACTGATAAAAGGCTGATAGGTCTGTAATTTCTAATATCTTCTTTATCACCTTTTTTAAATATTAATATTATTACTGCATTCTTCCAATCTTCAGGTACATCTTTATCATTTAGACATTTGGTATATAACTTTGCTAAAATTGTTTCTATTTCTTCACCTGCTTCTTTTAATATATCAATTATAATTCCATCATTTCCTGGAGCCTTTCCTTTCTTCATACACTTAATTACATGTCTCACTTCTTCATTTAAAATTCTGGGCAATTCGGAAGATGTAATAGATATAGGAGGTACTTGTTCTTTATTACTATATAATTCTTGATAAAAATCTTCTACCAATTTCATGATGTCATCTCTCTTTTTAGTAATAATTCCATTTTTTTTTTCTTATTGCAGATATAAATTTCCTACCAATACCAAAATGTTGTTTAACATTTTTGAGACTTTTATTTTCTTCTACAGCTTTCCTTGCTATTTCTCAGTTATACTTTCTTATATCATTTTCAACTCTTTTCCGTACCATTTTACAAAATTCGAGATATTCAATTCTTTCTAATGCATCGTTTTTGTATATCTTCATATTCCTTCTTTTCTTCATAAATTCTCTAGTCTCAGTAGAAATTTTATTAGTCAATTGCTGCTTTTTTCTACCAGCTATGTTTGTTGTAGTTTTTAAAAGTGTATCAGTTATTTTCATATTAATTTCATTCAAATCTGTATCATGTTCAAAATCTCCTAACACTCGAAACCTATTTGTAAGTTCTAATTTAAATTCATTAGAATGTTTCTGAAGTTTAGGAATATCAACTGTAAATATTGTTTTTCTTAATAATTTTTGTCTTTCTAGTTTTACATTAACACGTAACTTACACCTTACTAATCGATGATCACTTCCTGTGTTAAATTTATTAAGAACATTACAATCTTGAAATATGTATTTTCTGTTAGTCAAAATATAATCCAATTCTGCTGTACCTTCATTTGGATGCTTCCATGTCCATTTCCTTTTAACATTTTTCTCAAAAAATGAATTCATAATATAAAGTTTTTCTTTTTCTGCAAACTCCACAAGTCTATGTCCTCTCTCATTTCTATTACCATAACCAAAATTACCTACAGCAATTTCATCTTTCATTTGTCTACCAATTCTAGCATTAAAGTCTCCCATAACAATTTTAAAGTGTTGTTTACTCTGATCAAAAGCCTTTTGTACATCCATATAAAAATCTTCTACTACTTCATCAATATGAGAACTTGTTGGGGCATAAACCTGAATTATCTGCATTTGGTATGTGCTATTAAGTTGTATAACTAATCTTGCCACTCTGTCCGATACACCATCAATCTCCACAATATTGTTCTTCCACTTTTTATTTATAATGAATCCTACTCCACTTGTATTTCCAATATGTGTGCCTTTATAATAGAGTATATGTCCATTTTTTAAATCAATTGTTTCTTCTCCTTTTCTTCTAACTTCACAAAGTCCAATAATGTCCCATTCAATATATAAGACAGTTCTTCTTCTAATTCTTGCAATCTTCCTTCACTTGAAAGTGATCTGCAGTTGTAAGTACCTAAATAAAAAGTCGTCATCAAATGGCAGCCTGGGTCTGCAATCAGGGGATTCTTAGCACCCTCCGCCTTCGGCCACCAACCGCTGCCTTGGTTGGTGACTTTACAACCTCCTGGGAATAAGGGCCATGCTTTATTTTTGTCTGTCATAATTGTATATATGTATTGGAAAAATATTTATCATTTACACAAACATTCATTCTGCCTTATCAGGCACTGAGAAGAAAGACCATGGTGTTTCTTGATCTTAAACTCAGAGGTAAAAAGCCAATAAACTCACCACACTGGCTAATGCGTGTTGGTGAGCAGCCCATCCATGTTCGTATACTATATGAATAATCACATAGTAATAACAGCTGCAACAACAAGAACGTATGGAGTGGACATTAGGAATTTGCCCTGCTTGGTTCCTTTAAGGCCTTCAAGAGGAATCAAAGGGTCTCCTTTCAGTTAATAGCAAACTCCTTTCTGCAGCCACCATTTTTTCTTATCTCCATTTTTTTTAACTGTGTGAAACAAAGGAAGCATGCAACATCAGAGTTTTTTTAATTGTAAAATTAATATGCTTTATTTCATATGGTTATGTGCATATATTTAATAAAATTAGTGTTTTAGAAGTTATATGTTTTTAATATTTCAAAATTATAAGTTTGCTTTGATCAAGTTTATGTTATTTCAACATGTGATTATAGGCATATATTGTAATAAGATACGTATTTTAGAAGAAGTTATGTTTTTAAGTATTTTGAAATTATGAACTTGGTCAAACTTTGCATTTTTTGGATCATACATCATATCATTGACAACATCTTTACCCTTCCCTGTATACTTTGGTGCTTCATGCTATTATTATTGTAATAAAATTTTCATTTGAGAAGTTATAGGCTTTTAGTAATTAGATTGGCTCACTGATATTTCAAAGTCTAAGGATCACCCAAAACATTACTGACATATCCAAATGACCCAATGTGGATTATTTTATATCATTTATTACTTGGATGTGTCAGTGGTAATTTTGGATGATCCTTAAAATTCCAAATGGTGATGAGTGTACTCTAAATCAGCACCATTCGAATTTACAGATTTCTCAATGGGAGATTCATTATTATGATGATGGAGATGCCAATCTTGTTTCTGGTCATTAAATTTTTTTATTAATTATTTCAGACAATTATATATCTCAATTAAAGTTAATACATTGATCATTTAAATTATTATTATTATTATTATTATTATTATTATTATTATTATTATTATTATTATTATTATTATTATTATTATTATTATTATTATTATTATTATTATTATTATTATTATTATTATTATTATTATTATTATTATTATTATTATTATTATTATTATTATAATATTTACAGTAATCCAATAGAATTTGGAAAATATTGTCAGAATCGACTCCACTCAGACTATGGATGTGAGACATGTAAAAAGTATAATGTTGATTATTCATTATTAGTTGGGATAGATGCAGAATTTATGAAAAGTTGGAAAGGAGGAAATGAAGTGATTGATAGAAAAATTAAAGAAATTTGTTTAGAAGTACACCTGGGTCTCGTTTTATGTGATAGATAGGTTCCTCAAAAAACACACACAAACGAATTCGTGCAAAAATAGATGTAACTTACATTGAAAAAGGGAGTTGCGGGTCTGTGATTTTTCAAAATTCGCATAAAAGCAAAGCACCAATGTAAAATTACTTTAAAATTCACGCACAAAAAAAAATAAGGAAATAAAATATGACTAATAAATAATTTCAAATTTGAAAAAAATTGATACAAGACAAACTTTTTTTAAACTATAATATTTAATTTTATTCAAAATAATATATTTTTATGCATTATTTACATTTTTTATACACATTTTAATTATTATCGATATTTTCTGAAAAACACATTCGTTTGCAAACTGAGGAAATACAACTAGCGCTAACTTCACACTCATGTTGAGTCAATGGATTTCTGGTGACAACATAATTAATTTTTGAGACGATGATTTTATTAATTGTTTATGAACTTAGACTTACCATAATAAAAAGACAGTTATTCACCACTGCTGGGAAAAATTTAATTAAAACTAACAACTAAAAATTATATTTCTTATTTTTGCTTTTAATTTTTTAATTTTCAATTCCATTTAAAAATCAAATTTTGTTTCACTGCTATTACTCACCTTTTAAAAATAAACTTGCGGACACTAAATGATTAATAATTGATTACGTTCTTTTTTAAAAAGCAAAAACAGAATGTGATTTACAATGCAAAATTAACACGCACAATGTTTGAACAAATTTACATTATAATCTTGTAAAATTTAATGTGTGTATACATAAAACGTGGAAATCATGATTTTAAGTTCATTATTGCATAAAATCTTACCATTATAAAGCACTGAAAATATTGAAATTAATAAGATGAAAGTCGAATTCCAATAATGTGCTATTACTTTCAATATAACGTAAGTGCGCGAAATTTATTATTTAAAGTAATAGCACATTATCGGAGTTCGACTTCTGGTGAATTTCAAAATCGCGTAACTTCAAAATCATGTTAAATAAGTCCATGTAAAAACAGACCCAGGTGTATGTGGAAAAAGTAAACAAAATGGTTCTGCACAGTTGTGTAATATTATAATGGTAGGCTGTCATGCAGAATATTTATATTGGAAAAACAATGTTAAAGAGAAATAAAAAACTAAATAAAAATATTGTTGTTAAATTTTGTGGATTTAATAATTTTTGAAATTTAATAATTTATTAGGTTTCCATTTTTAGCATAACATGGCTTAGACAAATTACTATTATTATTATTAAATGGGTGATTTTAACTTGCATTGCCTGTTTTATTTCTTTGTTTTCTCATCATAATTGTAGCTGAAATTTTAACTTGGTTATATTTAAAAAAACATTATATTTCTATGTTTACATATACACACTCCCATATTTATATACATATTGATATGAAGATTTTCATCAAGTGCATAAATAAAAGACATATTTTGTGGGTTCGTGCATGTTAAAAAATTTAAATATTAATATAATAACATTCTGACTTGATCACACAAATCATCTACTGGGTGATAACTGGTAGAAAGACGGTTGTACAATCATTGATTTGAAGAAAAAAACGTTAAATTTCCACCAATAGCAAAAATGTTAAATTAAGAATGTTTTTTTAAAAAAAAATCTTTCCAAATAGAAGGATGTTTGCATGTATCATCTTGCTTATTGATACAATCTGGCCTTTTAAGTATCTCAATTGCTTTTCTGATTTTGCTATTTGGAAAGATTTTTTTTAAAAAAACATTCTTAATTTAACATTTTTGCTATTGGTGGAACTTTAACATATATTTCAAGTCAGTGATTGTAGCGCCTCTACAACCCTCTTTCTACCTTTTATCACTCAGTAGATGACTTGTGTGATCAAGTCAAAACATTGTTATATTAATATTAGAATTTTTAACATGGATGAACCCGCAAATTTTGTTTTATATATATAATGCTTTGAGATTACATTACACATAGAAATATTCAGCATAATAAATTATTATTTATTTTATATATATTTCTACAAAAATATTGTTTAATGAATCTTCCCAGAAGGTAAAAAATGAAGATTCATAATCATCATTAGGAATTAACAATTTTAAATAGCTTGGTTAAATTATTAATACAGATTGAAACATAATAGATGAAAATAATCTACAATTAAACTTGTAGGGTTTGTTTTTCATAGGATTAAGGTAATGGTAAAAGTAAATATGTTATATGTTTGAAAAGGAAGGTTTGCAATATGTGTGTTTTATCAGTTAATACTTATGGATGTAAAACCCAGACATTTATTAAAAAAGTAATACAGAGATTTTATTACATTCAATGAAGTATGGAGAGATGTAAGTTAGGAACATCAACAAGGATTAAATAATGAAATACATGAGAGAATATACTAGTATTACTGATATCATAGAAAAATGGAGAGTCTGAAATGGATCAGACCATAAAAATTGCTAGAAAATATGATAATGATGGATAGTTGAAGTTTTAAATTGAATCCTAAAAGGTTGTAAAAGACTTTCTAATGGACCACATATGAGATAGATGGATGAAATAAAGAAATTTTCTGATGCTAAAGTTTGGAGATTGTAGGTTATAATACTATGGACTTTCATCCTCAAGTATTATGATTATAGTTGAAATTGATGATGATGATGATGCTATAAAAATATTGAGGTAGTATAATTCATGAGGCTAAATAATTAATTAAGAACATTAGTTATGCTTTTGATACCATACCTTTGTTTAGTTTTTAAAACAGTCCGAATTGCTAAATTCAGTTATTGCTTATATATTTTTGCAGTATTCATATTATACATATTTTATAATTGTAAATGATTGTTAACATAAATATAACAAAGTTTAATTAATCCTGTTGTATTCTGAAAGATTTTTTTGATTCCACTAGATTTAGGTTTTCAACTTTCACTTTAATATTAAACCATTTGACCTCATTCAATAGATATGTTTGTTTAGAAATTGACTATAAGCATTTATGTGCCACAGCATTGTATCATAATTAACCTTTAATAAAAAGCAATGACATAAATAACCAGTAAAAATAAGGTAGGTTTCACAGTAAATAATTTAGATTGTTCTAAATTATAAAATAAATCTATATTATACATTATAGCAAAACATTGACTGCTCAGTTAAAACATGAGCGGTTTAAGTATGTGATTTTATATAACAATCTAGGACATTATTCAGTTTAAAATCTCTCTCTCTCTCTCTTTCTCTCTTTTTCTTTCATTCTCTCTCTCTTTCCAATTCTTTCTTTTTATCATTCTTTCTTACTTTTTCTGTCTTTTGCAATTTCAATATCATTTGCAAATAAAGATTTAATGAAGGATCTTAAGAAAAAATCATTAACAATATTTGTCTTATAAAAATATTGGTAATGAAATTGCATTCTTACTTAGATATTTGTTTTATGCAAAGTAATACAATTATTATAATTCACAATGTCATAAAAATATATGTTTAATTTGGTCCATACATTTCTTTTAGTTAATTTTTTTAATGGCTAACAATAATCTCAATTTGAAAATCAACTTGAGACTTTTGTAATCACAGCAAAAAAAAAAGGTATACATTTATTTTCAAAATATCAAATTATAATAAACTGAAGTAAAAAAAATGTAATATTTTAATGACAATTTTAAGTGTTATCAAACAAGGTCTTTAATTTTATTAAAATGCATAATGAAAAAATTATAACTTAAATGCCTATAGCATGCAGACAGAATGGAATTTATTAACTAAATGTATTTTTAATAATAAAAAAAATGCATTGGACTTAAGATATTTCAACTTTTTTAAAATTTTGAATACCCACCAATAACTATATTCCTTAACGTCTCCACCAATATGTATTCATATTAATACATTTTGGTATTATTAATTATTTCATTTGTTAATGGAGAATTAACTACAAATATTAGATATTTAGAATATTATGTAGATTAATAGTCATAAATTTTTGGGTTTTTTTCCTCATATGTCATAGCATCGGCTGGGAGGCGAACCCACAACAACCGTCTGCAACCAACTGCTTGCTTGCAAGGCGGCTGCGCTGACATCTCGGTTAACAATGCTTGACAGTAAATTTTTGATTTTAAACTAAATTAGAAAAAAAATTAAAAAGTAAGTAGTGAACGTAATAAAAAAAAACCTCATATTATTACCATATTAAAATTTAATTAGAGGTTTTTTTTTTTTTCAAACAAAAATAAATTAAATATTACTACTCGAAAAACAGTTAGTATCAATTATCCATAATTATTAGTACCTTTGTCAGAAAAACATTTCAAAACTAATATATATATATATATTAAAGAATTAAGCTGTAATAATAATGCGTGATAAGAATTTATATATTAAATGTATATTTGCTAATATTACCGTTTCATTAAATATTTTTTTAATAAATATACATAATATAAAATAAATTTATTCTCACCTTAACAATAATATATAAAAGCCAACATATTTAAAGTAATAAAGTTACAGACGTTGATACATTTATTATATAAACTGGGATCATATTATTATGGTTAATTAAATTTAATTATGATTTAAAATAAACATTTATGTAAAAAATGTTACCATAACTGTCGAGAATTTTTAGCGGCCGCAATGAAGTGAAGTTATTACCTACAATTATCAGATACGTTAAACTAATTACCATGTTTGTAATCAGATATAAGTATGTTAATAGAAAAGTTCAAATTTGGTATTAATTTATTATGCAGTAGTTGTTTGTAAATTTTAACAGATTATCAATATATATATATATATTAAATAGATTTTAATGACCAGGTATTTTATTTGTATTATATATATATATAATAAATTTGAAATACAAGTATAATTCATGGACTTGGAGTGTAAATATAATATAGGGAATTTGAACACATACTTTCAAGCTCCCTTCAGCTATCAACTCTATATCATATAACCGATACACAGAATCCGCACGTGTGAAAAAGATAAATGATCTCCAATATATAAATTTTGTGCTGAACCAGCACTCTTCATTTGGTCCAGATCATCATCTTCCACACATATACATATAATCAGAATTTGGTTTATCTTAAGATTACTATCTTATTGTAAATCAAGCACTGTTTATATATATATATGGGAGATAATGATCTAGACCAACTGATGATATGTATATTGGAAATCATATATCTTTTCACATATGTGTGGTAATGTGTATCGGTTATATGAGATAAGGTGTGCAGTTGAAGGAAGCTTGAAAGTTTGTGTTCAAATTTCCTATATAATATACAAGTGTGTATGTTGAATGAGAGAAATAATTATAATAATTGATATGAGTTTCATTATTTTAAGGCATTTTATATTTATATATATAAATTTCGCGTGAAATATTGAAAAGTTATTATTTTATGGTATTAATTACATACAAGATAAAAGTGCATGCACAGATATATATATATATAAAATACATATTTTGTGGGTTCATCCGTGTTAAAAACTTTTAATATCAATATACTGACGTTTCGACTTGGTCACACAAGCCATCCACAGTGGCTTGTGTGACCAAGTCGAAATGTCAGTATATTGATATTAAAAGTTTTTAACACGGATGAACCCGCAAAATATGTATTTTATATTTTTAACCCATGCAAATCTTCATTTTAACATTACTAACCTCTACAGGGAGGAAATTTTTAAACAGCTTTTTATAACTCTGTGGATGGCTTGTGTGACCAAGTCGAAATGTCAGTATATTGATATTAAAAGTTTTTAACATGGATGAACCCGCAAAATATGTATTTTATATATTTAACCCGTGCAAATCTTCATTTTAACATATATATATATAAAGTTGAAAGGAAAAGTAGAAATAAGTACAGACAAAAGTTTTTGTAGATATCTTCTACCCTTTCACTTGAATAACAATTATAAAGGATTAAATAATTTTGAATTTAAAATAAAACTTTATTATAAATTAAACATTTAAAAAGGTCTAATAAATATTTTATTAAATTCTGATTATGAAAACAAGCATGTTTAATGACAATAGGTCTATTGGTAATTGTAAAAATTTCTATTATGTATTTTTGAAATCTTTTAATTAATACTTGTAAACATTTCACTATCTAGTTAGAAATCCTTTTTTCTAAAAAATGAAAGCTTGTATAAAATTTTTGATAAAATTTTCTATTATCTATTTTACAAATCTTTTTTGAAGTAAAACTTGTAGATCATACTTTTGATAAAATTTTAAAGTTGCTTTAGAAAGAATTAGGATTTTTAAAAAGATAAAAAACCTTTTTAATTAATGTATATTGTCACCCCATGCTAAAAAAAAGGGTTGATCAAAAGCTTAGAATGGAGTAGTTGTTTTGAGAAGTAGTTGGCTATTAGCAGTTGGTGTTTGGAGGGTTAGACAGAGCCTCCATGAATATCTAATAGAAGGAAAACATGGTAAGTCCAGAAGCTGCTCTATAGTACATTAGAGAGGAGTTTAAATTTACCTGCACTAAAATGGGTCAACTTCCAATGTTTTATAGCCATGTATGTGTTCTAGAAGATGGTTTACTTGCCTGAAGTCTATCCAATCTTAGACAGAGGGGAAATTCCTGTAATCAACAATTACCTGGACTATACCTATTCCAAAGATGACAAGCCAGTGTATAGTTTAAAGAGACCAGCTTTCCCAGAGTCCATCAGCTTGGAGAATAATTAGTTATACATATGCTGTTTTTCTATGTGCAAGCAACCATGGATAAATGCATTGTGCTGTATTTATATAAAGTTAAGTTTATGAGTTGGTTCAAATAATTCATTTAAAATGACCTTTTTAAGAGTGATGGATATACATAAAATGGTAATATTTTAAATTATTTATTGAGAAAAAACAAGTCATTTAAAATCTGTATTTTAAAAAAACAAAACAAATAAATAATTTTGCTTGGATTAAAAATAAAAAAGTAAAGAAATGACTAATAGATGACTTTATATTGTAAAGAAAAAGCATTTATCTAATTAATCTTAGCATTAACCTGTCAAAGATTGTTTGTTTAAAAAAAGAAAAACTTATTATTATAATAACAAATGGATTTTTATGTATTTTCAACAAAGAATTGTGAAAATATCTTTTTAATAATCTTATTATTTTGACAAATTTAAGTATGTTAATAAATTATTATATTGCTGACCTGTAAAAAAATCTACAATTATTTAGTAACATATAATACATCTTTATCACTAAAATTTTTTAGCAAATAGCTTTGGAAATAGTGCTTTATTAAAATAGCAATAATAATTTCAACATTTTATTGAAATTTTCAACTTGTAACAGTTTTAATTGAATGTCTCATCTCTTTATGTAAAATGCTTGACATTTCAAATTTTGTAATAATTGTAGAAGTTTTTTTTATTTCTATATAATTTCCCATAATATTTCCCTGAAGTGATAGAATTTTAGCAATATTTGCATCATTTTCCAAAAATGTTTTATTATTTTGATAATTTATTTACTTCTATAGCTTTGCTGACAATTCACAGATATATTTTTTTACATAACTATTAGCTTTTTTTTCATAATATGTTAAAAACTCTAAATATTCAATTTTTCTTAAGGAATTATTTTAAACTATTTTCACACTTTTCTTTCTACTGGTAAAAAATTTCTAGGAAAATTTTGCTTTTTGTATACCTACCTTTATTGTAACTCTGAGTAGAATAATCTTATTCTTTTAGTTAAAACTGAACAAACTTCAAAATTTGTCAAGACTTATAAATTATTAGCCAGATTTTAATTTAAATTCATTGTAGTTATTACAAAGATTAAGAATATCATCTGTTAATTATCACTCTCAGATTAATACCTTTTGTCTTTATACATTTGTATTAACATGTATTTTATATTTCACTAATTTAAAATCATGTTCTGTGTTCAATCTATTTAAAACATTAAAATGATGAAATGCATTTTTATTTGGCAAATTATAATCCAATTGTATTGTAATCATTATTTGGATGTTTTAATGTTCATATCCATTTAGCATTTTTTTCAAAAAATTAATTCATAGGATACAATTTTTGGTTTTCTGCAAATCCCACAAATCTGCTATCTCTTTTTTCTCTTACTATAACAAATTATTTCACAACACTTTTATCTTTCAATTGTTTTTCAATTATAGCAGTGTTTCCCAACCTGTGGTATGCATACCACTGTGAATTGCTGGTTGGTGGTACAAAGTGGTACACAAAAAGTAATCAATAATGGCAGACATAAAAAAAATTAAATCATAAAAATATAGAAACGTTTTTTCCTATAATTCATAAAAATTATTTAATTAATAATATTATACAGTAAAGTTGTTAATATGAACAGTCGATAATGATCTTTAATGTTAATGATAAAATTGAAAGTATGATTAAGAAATTAGATTTTTGGAAACAGTAATATATATAAGTATCGAAAACAATCACCTGGAAGTATTTGAAACTCTACATATTTTTTTGTTTGAAAATAAGTTAAGTCTGTCTCAAGATATATGAGAAAATATAATAGCACATCTAATAGGATTAAAAATGTCTTTCATGAAATATTTTCCAAAACCCGAAAACACAAATGATAATTGGATTTCAAACCCCTTCTATGCAGAAAATTTAGAAAAAGCTACATCATTATCAATAAAGGAGAAAGAAAATTTAATAGAATTATCATGTGACAGAACTTTACAAGTAGAATTCAAATGACACAATCTAATTAATTTTTGGTTAAACATTAAAGAATATGAACAACTTTCTGTGAAAGCTCTTACTAGTATGGAATTAATAGGAAGAGCTTTTTCTTCATATATTTTTTAAAAAATAAGTATCGGAACAGATTGAATGCAGCTGTAGACTTAAGGGTATACCTCACATCTTTTGAACCAAATTTCAAAAAAATTATGTTGTTCGAAACAAGCACAAAGGTCTCATTAAATTTATTTTATAAAAATATTTGATTATGATAAGAAAATATACTAATTGTTTTTTTATAATTTTGTGTTTTTATTAAAACCATTTATTAGTAAATGAAATATGATAAAATAGTAGATAAATAATGAGTTGGATCAAGGCAAATCAATCTAAATTATTTAATTTGAAAGAATGTATCAGTAAAAGATCATACCGAGAACTTAGACTCTCATTAATTCTTGATCATCTATTGTGAATTACTAGATGTAAGATAGTATTTAATCATCAAAATTGTATCCTATTAACTTCATGCTGAACAATATAAAGAAAACAAGAACAAGAGATAGCCTGATAACCCCTGAGGTTATTTTTACCATGATTTGGGACATGGTGGATTTATCCTTTCCATGGCCCAACCAATAGCAAAATGCTCCAAAAAAGAGAAAACAGACTCAAATTCAAATGAAGGAATGAGAAAACACTTTGAAAAAATATGTACCAAATAACCTTTAATGTAATAATGTAATCTTTAATAAATTATTTTGAAAAAAATATGAAACTTTGAACAAACACATACATATAAATATGTTACAGTGAGTTTATAATTTCAGTGAGTTTATAATCTGGCATGACGTTTAGGTGTGTTTTAATGTAATTTGTCTCATTATAAGATGTGAATACATACATGGTCACCCTATAATATTTATAATGCAAATAAAATAACACACTCGCAATAACAAATTTCATGAAATACAATCATTTTTATGAAGTGGTACAATTTAGCGTGATGTACTGCCAAGTGATACGTGAGCCAAAAAAGGTTGGTAAATGCTGAATTATAGCATTAACATCTTTCATACCAATTTCTATATGTTGTTTGATGTGATCATAAACATTTTTTACATCTATATAAAATTCTACTACTTTTTATTACAGTGGTGACATGTGGTGGCATAATTCTGAATTAATTAATTTAAAATCTTGAATAACATTGCAATCTCCATTATGCTGTTTGCCCATATTTTGTTATAATGAACTTCACTGATGCTTTCAATACTTGCCTCTTTGTCCACATTTTGAATAAATTATCATTTCACTTTTTCTTTTAACTTTACAAAGTTTAATAAGGAATCATTTTAGACAGTTATTTCAGTTCATGTAATTTTCATTTATTCTAAAGTGATATGTAACCTGCACCTTTGGCTATCAAAATAAAATTATGTCACTTATATAAAAAAATCTCATTTATAAACTAAAGACTGTTACAAATTTTCTTGTAAATATATATATATATATATATATATATATATATATATATATATATATATATATATATATATATATATATATATATATATATATATATATATAATAAGTTTTTAAAATATTTTATAACTAACATCAAATAAATATGTAAGTGTATAATAACAATGAATAATAAAATATTGTAATTTCTGTAGAATTTTCAACATACTAATAAATAAACAAAAATTATAGACAGCTTATGTTATCACTCTGTGATCGGTATTCAGGATGGTAGTCTGACTATAAGCTGACTGGAGCTTTTATTTATTTCCTTTATGATTTATTGAAAATTGTAAATTTCACCTTTTCTATTTAATTTTTTAAGACTAGCTAGCATTATATAGAACTTAAGTAAAACATCATAAAAAGTGCCTTAAAAAGAGTGAATTTTTTTTTAAAAAAATTTTGATCTTTTTATAGTTTGTTTTGTGTGCATATACATTGGAAGAAATGATAACTTTATTGTTGTGAATTCAAAAATTAACTTAGGCTTTAACATATTTTAAACTTATTACTCAATTAATATCATCCATTTTAACTGGATACCTGTCAGTCACAACATGGTCACTTATTATGAGGCATTTGGAGATGTTGTGATGGTGGAGCTATTGCTTTAAATTTTCTTCTCTATTTTGTAATTATCTCTAATATTAGTTTTCCAATTTTCATTTTAGCAGTAGAACTTGGAATTAAAATTATTAGTTTAAGAAAGAATCTGAATATGTCAATGTCATATGATCTCATCCAAATGTCATGTGAATTTCAATTTTAAAAGGAGGCTACTAATGTCTCATTTGGTCTATCTATAGGTAAATTATTTATTCTAAAGCTATTTCTAGCATATTTTTTTCTTTTAGTGGTTTGGAAAGAAAAAATGTAATTTTCAAAAATTTATTTACATGTTTAAGTTTATCTATGTAATGTCTTTGTAAAAATATTTATTTAAAAATAAATAAATAGATGATTACAATTACATTTTATTTGAAAATGTTTTAAGAAGATCAGTTGTAAAAACTTTACTTATGATAAAGCAGAAGTTGGTATTTCTGGCTAAAAATAATTGATTTTTTAAATATCTAATGAAACTTTTGTGATAACTGTAAATTTGAATTTTAAAACATATTTTATTTTTTTTTATAATATCTCAACTAAAATTCATTTATATTTTAATCCTCAATGCCTGCATATGATAAATTATACTGTTATCACTTTTCACATGGAGTGATTATATATTTTTTAATTGAGAAAGGGTACATCTTGGTATCTTCCCAAATATATCTATTTTATAAATCAAATTAGTTTGAATTTACATCACATAATCTATGTTTTATATCACTTTTTGCTGTAATTTATCAGATACCTTACTGTTTGTAGTCTAAACATAAGTAATTTAGTTCTTCCATTATATTGTGATTTAACAGAGCAAAACTCTCCATACAGTATTGCCACCTGTGCTAAACAGAGTAATCAATGGATGCCAGAAGGCTTGTGCATAAAATTCCTATCTAATGCCTACTCATCCAATATCCCCAGACTATTTTCTGGCTTGTGGCCTTCGTCAGTGAGGAGCTTTGGATCTGAGAGCACTGCATCTAGATCTTAAGATCTAATGCAACCCTCTAGCAACCACCTTTTATCTCTACTTAACTAAAAAACTATGAGAATGAAATTGAAAACACAAAAAATATTTTCAATCTAAGCTCAATAGCTTATATAGTCATATGGATCTGAACTCAGTTCAGCACCCATACATTTTGGTGTCTTTGGCTCTTTTACAACCATAGCCACCACTATCCTATTAGGCAGGATTGGTGTTAAACCATTAAGCATCACATGATCACATTTCCTATACTAGCACATTAATTGTTGATAAACAGAGCAAAACTCTTCATGCTTAATGGTTTAACACCAATCCTGCCTAATAGGATAGTGGTGGATATGGCTGTAAAAGAGCCAAAGACACCAAAATGAATGGGTGCTGAACTGAGTTCAGACCCATATGACTATATAAGCTATTGAGCTTAGATTGAAAATATTTTTTGTGTTTTCAATTTCATTCTCATAGTTTTTTAGTTAAGTAGAGATAAAAGGTGGTTGCTAGAGGGTTGCATTAGATCCTAAGATCTAGATGCAGTGCTCTCAGATCCAAAGCTCCTCACTGACAAAGGCCACAAGCCAGAAACTAGTCTGGGGATATTGGATGAGTAGGCATTAGATAGGGATTTTATGCACAAGCCTTCTGGCATCCATTGATTACTCTGTTTAGCACAGGTGGCAATACTGTATGGAGAGTTTTGCTCTGTTTATCAACAATTAATGTGCTAGTATAGGAAATGTGATCATGTGATGCTTAATATTGTGATTTAGTTATTTTTTCTACTTTTTTATGTAAGTATTATAATATTTTTTTTAAAATAATACTTACAATAATAAAAATAAAACTTCTTTTATTATAATACCTGATTATATTTTGTCTAAAAAAATGCATTCAACTGAACTTTATTACCATACCTATGAAAATTTTGTGTGTATTGTTTTTTGTGTGCGTGGGTGCATGTTAAATATTGTTGCATAAAGTTTTCACACATTTGTTTTAGAAGAAGATGAGTACACTGACAATGATGATATTCTTTCAAATATTTAATATTTCAACTGTCAACTTAATCATTTTATACAAAACAAAATTTTTAAGTTTATAAGTAAAAAACATAATTTATAATTGAAAGACTTTCATAAATATATTAATGTGTGACTTGACATAAAATATTTCTAAATTGTTATAATTATCACCCTGGCCATTTAGTCAGTTACAAAAATATTTTTCTGAAAATATAATTTATTTTGCAGGTTTTTTAATTTTAACTATAAAAATTGTGGAATTGTTAGGATTGTTTTACATAAATAATATTTTAATAAAGAAATAAGTATATTATAAAATTATATATATATTTATTAACTAAACAATAGCAATGGCCCCACTAGTATATGATATTAGCAATAATAGACAATTTCTAATACAATAACTTTATTTTCATTATTATGACTGAACTTCTATCTAATGTCTTCTCCTTCTATACACTAGCAATGTTACCATATTATTTCTGTAGCCCTGTCAACGTTTTTTGTGAACATACAATGCTTATTACAAAAATTAAAAATATTGTCAATTATATTTAAATAAAGTTGCTATTTAAATTAACGCAAAACCAAATACCATATACAATAAAAATGTTTTATAGTGTTAGTATTATAGTTATGCATATGATATTGTTTTTAAGTAACAGTATTGCTAATTGAATAATTTTTTCTATGTATTTTTCAGGTTAAATTTTAGGTATGATGTAAACAGGCAAAATATATTAAAACCCTGAAATAAAAAAACCTCAAATAAATTTGAAGATGTAAAATTTATCAAGACAGTTGATGATGTTTTTGTTTCTGGACATGAAGATAATATAAATTGTTTTGTGGATGAGCTAAACAAGTGAAATGTTTTGAAATGAACTGTTTAAAAAATATATACACCTATTAAATATCTTCATTTTTATGCTGCAAGAAATAATAGTTTATTAAATTCTAAATTAATAATAAAACTATCGCAAGTAAAAGATTATATACATTATAAGTAAAAAAAATATATGTTATGCCTAATATGGAAAAAATGTCAGTTATGCATAAGATGGCAAGTCTTAGATCTCTTTTATTTCACAATGAGAATTACATTGTTATAAAATTGATATATACAAAATATTGAAACATTTACAAAGTAAGTGTTTGCAGTTGGTTTTAACATTAAACAAATTTATTGTACTCTATGTGAATATAGCAAGAAATATATCACTTTAAAGGAGCAGAAAGTTAATGATAAAAAATGATGTCTATTTCTTATGATTCAAAATATATATTTTATAAACAAAAAAATGTAATATTATTTTTTTTAAATTTTGTGTAAGTGGAAAACTTCATACATAGGGGAACTGAAGTGTGGTCTTTTGAGAAAAGTTTAAAAGAGCATCCATTGTTACACAAACATATAAAAAAATAAGATTAATAATGACCTTTCTTTGAGCATGAAAAAACATGTGTGTTTGCTTTCAATTTCAATCCTGAAATTATGATGATTTTTCCTGATGAGCAAAAACATAATAATAATAAATCAAGGAAGCAATATTCAAAAATAAAATATTTTTAATTAATATGCAATGTGATAACATTAAAATGAATGATTTTTTGAATAAACATGATGATGGTTTATTTTCATTTAATTTGAATGTAAATGATTTTCAGTTGAAGAAGATTAAGAAGTTAGTTGAAATAATCTTTATAATTTATTATTGTTATTTATAAGATATATTATCATCATTATAATTCTTTATTTTTATTAGTATTTTATTACAATAATTGTGAAAATTTCTAATCGACATTTTATTTTATTAAAATATTTCACATTTTCAGACTATAATTATATTATGAAGATGTAAATAAAAAGAAACACATTTTCTGCTTGGCAAAGTAATATATTAAATGGAAACTGCATAATAAATAGAAATATCTGAAAACAGATGTACAATGATTGATGATAAGGATTAAAAGTGATTGATCGGTTAAAATTGCAAAGAAAATACAAATATTATCTAATGGTGGTCATTTAGATATTTGTTTGATGCATTGAAAACAATGAATAAAACCTGAGACATAGTATTATAATCCTATTAAATTTAGCAGTGGTATTCTCTTATATGATGACAATGATATTTTGAACAGAGAGAAAGAGTATTTTGATCATCTTTTGGAAAATGATACTATGATCACTGGGTTTAGACATAGATATCCAGCTTAATGACATCAATACAACTCTTTGTAATCTTAAAATAAGAAAACTTGCATGTCCTGATGAAATTTGTAAAGTTTTAAAATAAGGTGGTGATATGTTAGCTTCAAAAATATTGGCATTTTTAGGATGATCTGAATCCATGAAGTTGTGATATCTGACCTTAAGTATGCTTTTATTCTTCCAATATTTAAAATTAAAGAGAAAGTACTAGAGAATGATTTTTGTTGCCATGCAAATGCAAGAAAAGTGTCATGAATGAAAGAATATTTTATATATTGCTTTTATTGATTGGATCAAGGCATTTGATTCAGTTAATAGGACAAATCTCTAACATCATTTTAAATTAGTCGATTATAAACCAAAATTTATTTGTATTACATAGCATCTATATAATGAAAAAGGAGGAAATATTATTACTAAAGATGGAAAATATGAGACATTTGAAATAAAAACTGGTATTAAGAAAGGAACTGTATTTTCTCCAACACTGTATTCATTTTTTATGACAGTGGTTTATGGAATTGTTTATAGGCAAATTAATTAGACAGGATTAAGATATGATATATGTTTGGTAGTTTAATTTTTAATTTGAATTGGTTAAAAGCAAAAACTACAATTTTAACCTGGATTCTGAATTTATAGTATGCTGATGATTGTACTATTACTGCCAATTGGAAAGACGATTTACAGAATGTTTTTGATGTTTAGAATGTAACTTATAAAAATGTTGTTTTTATTAATTAGTAGTCAAAGAAACTCAAGTTCTTTATTATGCAGTGACAGAAGCAAAATCCTCAATAACTTATAGATTGGATTGTTATCAACTTGAGAATGTAAACTAATTTAAATACCTTTGTAGCCAGTTATGTAGAAAATGGTCTTAAATGTTGAGATCTAACACAGACTCCAATACAATACTGCTTTTACTCATAAAGAAATAACTACTGCAACTAACTTAACCATATATAAATCTGTTAGTTTATCTAATTTATTGTATGGGTGTGAACCATGGAAATCCCATGATGGAATACAAAGGCATTAGAAAAGTTTCATTTAAGGATCCTTTGTAAAAATTTAAGTATATGATAGTAAGATCATAATACCAATCAATATGTTCTTCAGTTTGTAGAATATGATACTACAGAGGTCATTGTTGCAAAATCACACTTTTGTTGAGTTGGATATGTAAAATGAATGAACTATGAAAGACTTCCTAAAAGGTTGTTTAGTGGTGAACTTAAACATGATTTGATAGGAGAGGCAGACCCCATCTGCATTATAAGTATTAACTCAAAGCATTTAAAGAAGTGCAATGTCAATTGTTTCCACTAATAGAATATGGCAGAGAATAAAATATATTGAACAGCTACTACTAGACATAGTATTGAAATATTTCAGAAAGAAAAATTTCCTGCTGAGGAAACTAAAAGACACTATCAGAAAACATCAAGTGAACAGATAATTGGACTAGCAAGTTTTGTATCTGGACCTACTTGTGTTTCACAGATTGGTTTGTATTGTGACTGCAAAACTCATTTTAGAGTTTACCCCACCCCATCCCTTTTGAATTATAAATGGTCATGCTCATTTTAATGGCTGTTTTTTCTTCTTCTTCTTTTTCTTCTTTTTCTTCTTTTTTTATTATTATTATTATTATTATTATTATTATTATTATTATTATTATTATTATTATTATTATTATTATTATTATTATTATTATTATTATTATTATTATTATTATTATTATTATTATTATTATTATTATTATTATTATTATTATTATTATTATTATTATTATTATTATTATTATTAGTAGTAGTAGTAGTAGTAGTAGTAGTAGTAGTAGTAGTAGTAGTAGTAGTAGTAGTAGTAGTAGTAGTAGTAGTAGTAATTGTAGTAGTAGTAGTAGGGTATCACTATTACTACTACTACTATTATTACTATTAGTATTGTTGCTGTTATTATTGTTATTATTATTTTATCAAGATATCAACTAAATTAAGGAAAGCATATAAAAGTTTTTAATCTAAGTCAATTTGCTTGTATCTAAAACCAGGACAATTTCAATATACCGGTATTATGGTGCCTGGCATATATTATTACTTACCAAAAATTTATAATAAATGGCATAGAGATAATGAAAAATATGTTGCTATAAAAGTGATGTGTAAGTTAAAGTCATGTGATGGAATCATGTTATATTTTATTGGTTTTTTTAGCAATTTAATTTCATCGAATTAGTTCTCTAGCATAATATATACAAATTGTAATATATGAGCAAATATGTATTTTTTGAAAGTTTGGATTTATTTGTCACTTTCATATAGAGTCAACCACTTTCAATTTAAATATTAAATATTATTATGTCTCTTATGCAGGGCAATTAAATGATAATCTAATTATGAATTTAATGGTAAATATTAAGATAATAATCATTAGTATTTTTCATTATATCGACATAAGTGACTGCCTATTTAGATATTTATTTCCTCATAAATAGTTGCTTTAATTATATTTGCCTAAGTAAATATTTACCTTTATCTTTAATGAAAAAAAATTGTGTATCACATAACCAATATACGTTGCATTACCTTTATCTTTAAATTAATGGTTATAATTAAGAGTAGGATTTGAAAATTACATATAATAAATCATATAATAGCTTTTTGAAAATAGGTCCATGGCATGGTGTATGCTCATTTTAATGTTTATATTTCTGATTTGTGATTTGAATGTTAATTGTTATCAAATCTATAATTCTAAATTCCTGAATATCTATAGGGTATGACATTGGGAAAATGAAGTGTTGAGTGTTTTCTTCAGAAAGATGGTAATGCCAGCAGATTGGATGAATTTTAGCAATCCCTCTTCTGTAGGATAACAAGTAATTTGTGGTAGAACTGCAAGTTTAATTTTTAATAGGAAATCTAGGTACTTAGGTTCTAGATTCAATGCCTAAATGTATGAAATTTGTTTGTTAGTAGTGTTCAAAAGAGTTGTTCCAATGAGTTCTGCATCAGGTGTAAGATTGTATGCTTCCCAGAAGTTGATTTTATTTTCAAATGACTTATCATTGAGGTTAATGCACACCATTATGTGCTTAATTAAAAATGAAAACCATTCAAATTTCTTGGGATGTGGTGTGTCTGTGGAAAGAAGTTTTATGAATTTGGAGGAATTAGAATAAATTGAGATTATCCTATGTATGGTGTTATAGGTCTTTTGAAAGATGTTAGGAGAGTGGAGAGATAATCCATTGTGCAGTGATCTTTTTAGAGTGTTTTGAGACTAATAGCTGCTATTCTCCCATTCCATATTAGTTTAGAGCATAAGGGGGTTTATTTTATTTTTGAATGAGTATTTATAAAATTTATTGTGGGTATGTAATAGTTAATTCTATGGAAAATAAGTATATTTATAAGAGAAATCATAGTATGAATAGAGAAATATACTTTTGATAGAGCTTTAGTAATATTCTGTGTAGTCGTGAGAATGGATTCTTGAATGCTTTTTCTCATAGCAGTTGTTGACTTGTAAATTGGGTAGCCAAGAATGTTATGTGGTTTAGCAATGCTATTGCCTATTAAATTCTAGAGTTAATAATATCCAATCTGCACACTTATAGAAAGTATAAAAATGGCCTATTCCTATCAATTAGACTAACAATGTTCTTATTGTTCACAGTGTGGACAATGAGGTTCCAGATCTATTTCAACCAGACAATCAAAAATCTCTAAGAACTATTCTTCAATAAAATTGACAAAATAAAAGAAAGGGACAAGAACATTACTCTACCAGATATCTTTGCCATGACATGGAGCCAGATCTCCAACCCTAATCCTATTTGAATAAGTGTGAAAAACAATCTTTCACATCAATCAAGGAGGTTCCAAAAGTTTTGCATCAATGCATTTCTCAAAAAGTTTTAGAAAAAAGTCTCAAAGTCAACATGAGTATTATATTTCAACAAGATCCACTATTTCTATAACAGTTGAATAAATATCAAACAGGACGGAAGGACTGATGAAAACTTATGAAGCCAAGACACATGCAGACTAACAACTCACCCAGGGTCTATTATAAAGAAGGAAATGGGTGAAAAAGCCCAAAGAATTCTGGCAAAGGAAAGAAAGAACAATACTGAGGCATGTATTTCCACATATCATATAAAACAAATAAATCAATAAATTTATTAAAAAATCTATAATTCTAGATGTTGCTGATAAAAGTTGTCAATGTTTTCTGATTGCAGTACCAATAAATTATGATTTTTGTCTGCATGTTACCTTCAAGAAGGATTCTACTTCTCTTACAAATCACTTCAGCAACATTGTATGAGCTTAAATAATTAATAAATGTCAGAAGTTCACAACTTCTCATTAATGAAAACCATAAACTAATAAGTAATCAAGGTAAGTCACCACTAGATAGGGATTTGTTGACCAATATTATCTGGCATCCATTGATTATTTAAGCACAAATGATGACGTGACAAACCTGTAATAGACAAAATAGTTTTTAAACTTTCGTTACACTGATATGAATGGACTATCATTTTATAAACTTATTGTCTAATTGTATGTTTTCACCTGTCTTGAATATATCATTTTTCTCTAAAGTGTACATAATAAGTTGTGTATAATAGTTTTATATATAGTAAATAACTTCAATGAATTGAATCTGTGGTATTTTATTTGCAATACAAATACATATACACTTTTCTCCATTAGGCTCTTTATTTTATTTATAACAGAAATCAACCTTTTTTTAGTTTATATATTAAACATTACCATAAGTATTGATTGAGATGTAAAATTACCAGGTATAGCAGGCTAAACGTTGTGTTGCTGATAAAAATATTTTATAGTATGCATAGAAAAAGTATCAAAATATTTATGTACTGATTAGTGCTGACATTACATTATCAAGGATAACTGTAAAAAATTCCGCTAATGATCTAAATAATGAATTGACTAGATTAATAGCAGTATTTAGTTTCTGTTTGATATTGTTGAAGGTCTTTTGACACATTTATTTGTGATATGATTATTTTTTATTGAATACGTATATATGTTTATTTATTACTTGGACGTATTACTTATATTTAAGAAAATGTTTCGTAAATCTCTTGTAAATTATATAGATAAATAGACAGATAGATAGATAGTTAGTTAGACAGACAAAAAACAAAAAATAGGTAGATAGAGAGATAGATATACAGATGGATTGATGGATGAATATATCAATGGAGAATTTTAATAGATAGATAGATAGATAGATAGATAGATAGATAGATAGATAGATAGATAGATAGATAGATAGATAGATAGATAGATAGATAGATAGATAGATAGATAGATAGATAGATAGATAGATAGATAGATAGATAGATAGATAGATAGATAGGGAAGTATAAAAAATGAACTTTTTGTTTTCTTTTAAATATATATATATATATGTGTGTGTGTGTGTGTGTGCTTTTGCTGTTGCTTAAATAAAAATAATGAAATCATTATAGATATTATTTAATCTTTAACAGCTGATCTCCAGTATAAAAATTCAGCATGTGCTCCTGCCATTACAATTTTACACGTTCTGTCACAATTTATGGACGAGTCTCCATTTGAGGTACAAACTTTTATACAAGCTTTTTCAACAATTTCATTACTAATATCTCCACCTTTCCATTCTTTTCTAAAGGCATCATTTATTTTCAATGCTAAATCGTAATCTATCAGATACTTCTGACATCTTTGTTTTCCATATGGTGTATGAAGTCTTTCATTTATATATTTTCCGAATTCAGGAGGAAATCTACATAAAATAAATACATATTATGTTATTTACATTATTTTAAGAAAAACATTTCAATTTTTAAAAAAATCAAAAATTGTATTACCTATATAAATGATTACCGTCAAAGATATTGTCAATAATAGCAATAATAATAATCAACAATAATTTCCCAGGCTTACTATAATAATAATATTATTTATTAATAATTTTCAAATTAATATTTACTAAGCCAATTTACCCTAGGGTCTATTTTTTTTTAAGTGTCATAGCATCCGTCGGGATGCGAACCCGCAACCCGGGCAACTGCCTGCAAGTTATTCACTAATTATTACCAAATTACAAATAAATTTGTAGCAATAAACTAACAAACAGAAAGTTTTATTAATTAATTTATATATATTTAGAAACTTTAGTTAACTAATGGAAAAGCAGTTGGGCTGATATAAAGGCAGAAGAATGTTTCAAGCAAATAATTAATTCGAAAATTGTTTGAAATCCATAAAACAATGAAATGAAATTATCAATTCTATTTTCTTAATTACAATGAAATTTTTGTGAACAAAATTTTCTACTTGCTTTCTATTTTTATTACAAGCTAATTATTAAATACCAGAATAATGGAAATAAAGAAAATTATGCATGATATAATCACCACATTTTGTGACACTGACCACATAACACCATTACCTGTCATTACCTATAATGTGTTAGAGTTTTTTTTAGATAATTTTAAAATTATACAGCAACTTCAATATTTTAAAGCATAGTTTAATCGATTTATCAAAGACTAACAGTTATTCATTCATATTTTAAAAATAAAATTCAATGCAAAAAATTTTTCTTGATTTTCCTGGATTTGATAATTTAGATTGTTTTCTTTTTGACCATTCAACAATTAAAATGTCTTTTATTATCATTACAAACTCGTTTCCTCAATATTTGCAAAAAAATATTTTTCATTTGTAAAGACACATTTCTTATAAATCAAATCCAATTTATCAAATTTTTATATATAATTATAGTTTAATGCTAAAAACAAATGTTGAAGAATTAAAAAAGTAAGACCAGAGAAAAAAAAATATTAACTTGTGAGAGGGATAAGTTTAATTAATTACAAAGATAAAAACAATTTAAAAACAAAACAATTTATAAATTAACAAATAGTTTTGTATTACAGATATGTGGATATATGTGTGTATGTATAATATTTGCCATTTATTTGTATATATATATATATATATACAAATAAATAGATATCCTTACAATATATATATATATATATATATATATATATATATTGTAAGGATTATTTGAAATATTATATAAGATTTTTTAAGTTCAATTACTAAAATAATAATAATTATAATTATAATAATAATTGTAATTTTAATGTACAATTAATATTTCAAAGAACTTATAAAACTCATAAAAAACATTTGTATTTATATATTGGATTATTTCTATCATTTACTATATGTATTGAATTCCTTTAAAAAAATCCAATTTTATTCAAATATTCCAAATACATTCAACAGTTAGTAATAGCTCACAGGTTAGTATATGCACAACATATTGAGAGCTAATTTATATTGGTGAGACCATCACCACATTGAAAAGTGATTGCAAGCATACAAATTGATGATTAGAAAAGTGAAAACAGTTGTGTCTGAGATAGCAGACCATGTGTGTATTGTAACTATCAGATTTGTACATTCATGCAACAAAATCTAGAGTTTTGGAAAATTACACCAAAGCTGATCTATATGAGGGGTTGAAACCTCAAATCATATCACATCTCAGCTCCTTCACCAACACTCCATGACTTACTGCCCTGTGAATGACATATATGAGGCTACACTCAGAATTTCTTAATTCACTTCCCAGCAGTAGCAAAGGTGGAGCAGGAGATTCAGGGAATATTAACTAAATTACTAATAATTTAACCAAGCACACATTCCTATGGCTGGTAGACAATGCATATATCAATAATTAATGCTAGTATTAAAAAATTAACTAGGATTTGGAATGAATTATGAATGTTATGCAACATATTGGTTATAATTTAATATATTTTAATTATTAAATATAGATTAAATAAACAAAAGTGCATTGAATGACACATGCAGGTGTAACAATGATGAGCAAGTTTGAGAACAGAATTTCATCTGATGCATAACAATTTAAAAGAGTTTATTACAAATTTGATAATCTACAGTTTATTCATGCCTTAATTTTAATATGCCTTTCCTATTAGGTTTGTGACGATAATGATTTATCACTATAACATTTAATAAAAGATCATTTAATAATACTTAACAAACTTCAATGGGCTCTCTATGCAGATTATATATGTACAAAACCACACTACATATTCAGATCAATGCTGAAATCTTATTACATTATGGAGGAATGAACTGGAGCTTTGTAGTATGACTTCAGACATTACAGCATTATATATATATATATATATATATATATATATATATTACTAGAGATGTATGTGTCTTGAATGTGTAGTTACTCAGGGCATTCAGTACCAAGTACTCGGTTCCCATGGTCTGTACAACTTGCTGTGAATAAATTGAACATATAGTTCAGTGATCAACACAGCTTATAAAACAATCTGGATCTGCATGTTCCAGTTCGAAAGCAGAGCTGTCCAAACTAAGTATATGTGGTGGCCATTAAAACCAGAAGCTCATTCATATAAGAAACATACGGTAATGCATAAATGCACATATGCACTTGCTAAAGACACATTTACCATGCTAAACATCATAATATTAATTAACAACTTAGGGTATGCAAAATTCTAAAGTTTTGTTCCGTGAAACTACCATATGCCATTTCATAACTAGCATTGTTAAAACATGCTAAAAGAAATACTTAAAGTAATCTAATTTCTTAACAAATCTGCATGGTTTATACTATAACTCAAAAGAGGGCTAAAGCATACATATATAATACGTTTTATAACTCATTCTTGCATTTATTAACTAATTACTTTATTAACGTGCAAACCCAATTCTAACAGCAATAATCATAAGAAGCTAAACACAGTAGCTTAATGAGTATATTTAGGTTTTCAGAGTGGAGATGTGTGTGTGCTAAAGAGCAAAATTAATGAATTATGAGAGAGAGCCTCTAATCATCTTCCCCTCAAATTTTATTCATAGAATTAATCTCCATTCTGAACTGGAACATAGCATAAATTATAAAATAAACATATGTAAAACAAATAAGAAAGGCATGACTGCAGATTAGCATGTAATAAAATAATAACTGAATAAGTTATTATTTAACAAGCATTTGGAATTTTAGAATGTAATTTAAGAAATAGGCAAGTTTATAGGTATTATTTTCTCAGAATTTTAAATTATTCTTCACAGATTTAAATCAGCTTTAATTATTAGAACATCATCACAGTTTAAAATTTTGTGCACATTATCGATTAGTAGTAACTTTTAGATATTTTTTTAGAATTATTTTAAAGAGATCTGTGGGAAAAATTGTTACTTCATCTTTTTTGCTGAGACTTCACTGTGGCTGTAGTACCATCATTCTCAGATGGGATGATCCCTACCTGATGTCTTTTTAACAGTCTACTGGCTGCCCATTCTTCAATATCAATCTCTCAAAAGTAGAGCTGAAAAATGGTATGGCCTTAGCTTCCAAGCTCCATTCTCCAGTCAGTCTTAGTGACTGGTTGCAATTACTATATCAAATTATAAAAAGTGAACCTCTCCCCATACTGAAAATTTAAGGTTATTTATATATTGCAAATTGGTAATTGAGTGTCCTGTTTACAACATTCCACAAAATTTCCATCAATAATTTAAAATCCATAAAAATGAAACCTTTGGTCATTTCTTTGCTAAAACAATGACAGTTAAACAGGCCACCCCTTGTTCTTAGTTTTTATTTTTAAAATACACTTAAAACTTTGATTCTAAATTTTATTAATTATAGATAATTTTCTAAGAATTTACAACTTTTTCATAAAAACAGATAACTTCTTTTTAAAAGAATTTCAGTCTGTAAACATTTTATTATATATGTGTGTGAGACTAGCACAGGAATTGAAATTTATATAAATGCATTTAAATAAAGAGTTTTTAACTGAGAATAATTCAAATTTATATTAATTTAAAAAGTTGTAATGCTTTTTAAATCTATTCCATTATGGCTTTTTTTGCATATGTATGTAGGTGGTTACACACATATAACAGTGTTCACACAACTTAATTTAATTACACCATTTTATTAATTTTAACTTTATAACTGTGTATACACTATACATATACAGACATTAATATATTAGATGTGCACATATATCCGCACATACATGTAAATGTATACTATTATATATTAAAACAAAGTATTATAAGCTTATATACATGGACTGGGAGTGGTTTGAACTAGGAAAAGAAGACTACTATAGTACATAGTAAGTAAAATGGGATGATGGCTAAATAATACTGTTTCAGTATCAAATATGTTCAGTTGGGAAAATACAAAAATATTAGATAGAGAAGAAAATGTACAAAGAAGAAAATTTAAAGAAGCTGCTCACATGACAATGGTAAACAATCCTACAAGTCAACCTAGTGTTACTATATATAATGTATGAAAACCACTAATCAACATTGCTCTTAAGAAAAGGTGGAGAAATCAGGAGAAAATTATTAGATAAGTATATGAAATTTCTGTCGTTTCCTTTGACAGGATGATTCAGTTGGGTTAGAGTGTTACCTTAAAATTCAATATTCAAGAATATAAGAATCTAAGTTCAATTCACATGCTAGTATTGTCACTGGTCAGGCCAGCAACCTTCTGAAGAAGAGGGGAGAATAATACCTCTAGAAACATTAGTACATACACTAACCTGTATGTTATTACTAATAGTTGAATGTGCTTGGAATATTTAAATAAAGTTATTTTTTCTAAAGACATTCAATACTTACATTAGATTATAGAAATAGTCCAATATACAAATACAACTAAAATACCATCATCACAAACCTTCAGGAAAATAATAACAAAATATGGCCTATTTTCTTAATACACACATGAATATTATATGATTCACATTGTTTTAAAAGAACAAATAATAAACATGTAACACCAATACCTTCATTAGATTTGGCAATCTAAAATCACTATATATATATATATATATATATATATATGATTTTAGATTATATATATATATATATATATATATATATAACAAATGTATAAAATAAAATCATTTTCTTTAAGAATTCATGTTGAGCATGAAATCAATGTCTTATGCAATGACTTTAAAATATCATAGCAAAATGTCATAGAATGTCTCATGTAAAGTTATTACACAAATATTGTACCTGAAACTCTAAGAATATAAATGATTTAAAAGATTCATTGTCAACATCTTGGAAATCTTTATCAAAGCTTTGAAAATCTAAAATCGAAAGAAGCTTCATGTTTTTGGCTATATATGTATTTAAATTTAAAGAAAAATTGGACACAATAAACTTCCCAATTTATTCAGAAATTATTCATAAATTGTAAATATTTGAAAACCAGGCACTCTTCACAAACCTGGAGCTTTAATTTAAGTATAGGGGATTTGAACTCAGACTTTCAAGCACCCAACAACTATCCATAGTAACTCATACAACTAGTCATGTGCATCAGTTGTATGAAATATTGTGGATGACTGTTGGGTTCTTGAATGTCTGAGCTCAAATTTCCTATATTCATAAAATTGTAAATAAACTATAATATAAACTGTTTTAATTTATAGATAGGCTTTTAATTTTGAAATCAATTACATATATGTGTTATTGTTATTTTATGTATTTTTGATTCAACCGAAAGTACTTCTACAGATTGAAAGACTGCATGTAATAGTTAATTACAGTTATATTTATTATTTTTGTTATTGCAATAGTTTTTCAATTAACAGACATTTTATTTGTATTACCTTTTTTGTTTAATATAATGAATTTAAGTGACATTAAGAAACGATGAATTGTTAAGGAGTTGCAGAACCATATGTAGTAATAAATTAATATATATTTAAATATTTAATATTCCAAAAATATTTTAATTTTATGCATACTCAAAAACTTTATGTAGGTTTCTTTAAGGTTAATGGAAATGAAAAAAATAAACTATTTATTAGTTAAATTAATATAATTTATCAGAATTTGAGTTAGAATGTATAAAATATTCTAACTTTGAATGTAATAATAACTTTATATAATTTCATGATAGGGCAAATGAATGAGTTATGATAGGATGTAAACAGTTAAGATTATTAGACAGCATTAGTAATCTGAAATTTAATAATTATTTGAAGTTTATTTTTATATGCATCAAATTATTAAATGTTTGCCATAGCTTTCTGGAATTTTTGTCATAAATTAATGATGTGACATAAACAAGTCAAATGTGTGAAGTTATTGAAATATGTTTTTTGATTCGTGTATTAATAAATATGTTACTTGATTAACTTGTTAATAAATAGGAGCTGGTTATGTATCTCATGGCATATAACAACCTAGGAGTATGTATATATATATATATATATATATATACTCCTATATTACATATATTGTTCTAATTAACAGACATATATATATATATATATATATATATATATATATATAATGTCTGTTAATTAGAACAATATTGTAATCATAATAAAAATAATAAATATAATGGTAATAAACTATTATAAACAGTCTTTCAATCCACAGAAGTACTTTAAGTAAATTTCTTAAACCTGCCTCAACTGCCATTAAATTAAAAAAAAAAAAAAGAAACAAAGTAAAAGCAAATGTCATCAATTCAAATCCCATGAATCCCATATTTTAATATTAGCAGCTTGTCTATTTAATAAATTCATTTTATTTCTATTTATAAAAATTGCATCAATTTGCTTATAGAGGAATTAAATAATTTGAATGACTTGAAATGGACTATTAAAAAGTAACAGGACAAAAGTATTAAATATTTGGATTTAATTATTACAAAAAATAACAGTATATTAAATTATATATTAATAATCAAGCCATTGTAAAAAATGAGATATATAAATTGTAAATCAAAAGTACCAATTATGCATAAGAGTGCATCTTTTATATTTTTTTTTGTTTTGTAATAAAAAATTATGTTGTTACCAAAGATATAAATTGAAAAATATTGAGATATTTGCCAAGAAATTGTTTGAGGTTGGTTGTAAAATGGAACAAATAAACAATACTTTATGTCAATTTTAAAAGAGTTATAATGGGTTAAAGGAAATGAAGATTGATAGTAAACAATGGATATCTATTCCATTTATTTCAAATCCTCAAGTGAATTTTTTTAAGAATATATATAAGAATGAGTTTAATATTTCATTTTATGTTCCAAATAAGGTTGTTGTCGATTAGCCCCTGCATGTTGCTTGATGGCTCTTTTTCTAGTCAAAACCCAATAGATATAACATTACCAGGTTGATTCACAATTTACTTTTTTACACTATTTTGATACAACACTATACATGTCGCACATGGCACTGGAATTTGCAGGGAGGGGGTCTGATGGTTTTGCTGATTCAAAGAATTGTCCATCACATGTGCAACAATTTTGAAAACATTATCCATGTCAGCACATGGTGCAGGAATTTGCAGAAAAGGGAATCTGATGGTTTTGTTGATCTGAAGGATCATCTGTCACAGTATACACAACTCTTTGAAAACAAAAATTATTTAATAAAATTTAATATTTCCTTTTTTCAATTACTGTCTGTTCAAAAAAAAATTTTCAACACTATTTTAAAACAATTTATGAAACACAATTTAAATTTAAAATTCCTCTCTGATCAAGCCAAGCTTATGCTTTGAAAGTCTTGTAGCTGTCCTGCACAAAATAGTTTTATGCATGATTTCTGGATAATGCTGGTACATACACTTTTGAAATTCATTTAACCTTAAAAATATGTGTACAGAAGCATGTCCTTTCTATTACAATTAATACTATCTAAAACTACATCAGGTCATCTGAAAAATAAGTACTTCAAATGCACATGCAAAGACTTAGGACAACTTGAATTCTACATACTTTCACAACATACTGCAGCAATCTGTAAAGTGTGCAATAGGTCCGCAAACACAAAAGCTGCTTAGAGGCTAATAGAACAGAACTGTTCCATAGGCCACATTTGCAGTATATTTCTGTGCTTTTGCATGGAAACAGCAACATCAAGCAGTATGCAGGGGCTAAACAATGACAACCCCAAATAATAGTAATAAATTAATAAATAATTCTAGGGATGTCATACCTGTCAAGCAGAAAAGTAATGTTGTATATCAAATTTTTATGACTATATGTTATTATATATAGGTAAATTAAAGAGCAGTATTGAAAAAAGATTAAAGGATAATGAATTGTTATATAAGTATATAAAAAGTAAAAATAATGGTGATTTAATGACTGCTTCAGTTTTCTTTGATCATGAAAAAACAAGTAAATATAAATTTAAATTTGATATTGAAAGTGTAAAAATTCTTCAAAAAATAAACAAGCTGCTAACATTAAAATACTAGATTCAAGGGATTTGAATTGATGATGTTTGATTCTACTTTGTTTGTTTTTTTTTTTTAATTTAATGGCAGTTGAGGCAGGTTTAACAAATTAACCAAAAATACTTCTGCAGATTGAAAGACTGTTTATAATAGTTTATTACCATATATATATATATATATATATATATATATATATATATATATATATATATATATATATATATATATATATATATATATATATATATATATATATATATATATATATATATATGGAAAAGTAGAAATAAATGCAGACAATTTTTGTAGATATTTTTATATATTGCACTAGAATAATAGTTAAGAATTAAATCATTTTGAAATTTAAATGTTTTATTATAAATTAAACATTTATAAATGTCTAATTAATATTTTGTTAATTCTGGTTTTGAAATTAAAACAAGCATGTTTTATGTTACAATAGATATATTGGTAATTATAAAATGCCATTATCAATTTTGATTAGCAAATTTATGTAATTAGTGATTGCATAATATATTTTAATAAAATTCCACAAAGTTTTTTTTTCAAAGAATTAAATTGAAATTGATAAAAGTTATTAACTTTTTTTAATAAAGATAGAACAAACTTATTTGTAATTACTGTATTTTTTACCCAACATGACTATAAAAGTACGAAAAAAAGATTAGATGGGAGGTTAATATAATTGACACTTTTACAGATAATAACAAGATTACTTCTACCATGAAGATATAAGTGAAGGTAATTCCAGCTCCAGCTACTAATTCACTATGGTTGAGTTTGGATTTACATGGAAATAAAAAGCCTGATCTGTGTTCTCCATTAGCCCATATATATTGTGTACTAGATGGCTGGCTTGCCTGAAGTCAATCAAATTATAGAGAATAAATGGAGCTGATTGAATGTCAGAAGCTACCTGGAATATACTTTTTCCAATGGTGACAAAGAGCCAGTTTACTGTTTACTAGGGACCAGCTTACCCAGAGAATCCATCAGCACACTGAAACTGTTTTGTTTATATGCAGAAAATCACAGATAAAAAAACTACATCATAAATATATAAAGTATAATTTGGTAAGTTATTTTAAATAATTTCTTGAGTGAAAATGACAGTTGTATTTTTTTAAGTTACAATTTTTTTAAAAGTAAATCACTTTATTCATAAAAAAGTAAGATGTGTTTCTGGTTTATTTATTAAAACTGAAACTCTTTAGTGAAAATGACATTTAAAGTCAATAATTTAAAAGGAAACAAGTAAATATTTTTTTTAATTAAAAACAAAGGATTCATTCATAGACAAATTTATTTTGAAAAAAAAAAAATTCCAAAATCTTCCTAAATAAGGAAAAATAAACATGCAAGAAAATTTTTAAAGACATTTACAGTTAAAACAGGCAAAACTCACTATAGGTATTACCACAAACAGCAAGCTAAAGTAATCAATAGATGCCAGAAGGCTTGTGAATAAAATCCCTATCTAGTGCCTACTCATCCAATATCCCCAGACTAGTTTCTGGCTTGTGGCCTTCATCAGTGAGGAGCCTTGGATCTGAAAGCACTGCACCTAGATCTTTATTCACAAGCCTTCTGGCATCCATTGATTACTTTAGCTTGCTGTTTATAGCAATACATATAGTGAGTTTTTTGTTTTAATAACAGTTATATACAATCATAAGAAGTGGTAGTCATGTGACATTTACAATTAATCAGGAGTAAGCTGATGAAAAAGAACAAACTTTTATGAATGACTGTTAAAAGGGTAAATATTTTTTAAAAGGCTTTTGCTTGCCATAAAAAAATAAGAGGCTAACTAATGGATTTAATTTTTATTGTTTATTTATTATATACACACATCATACAGGTGCATTTATATTTCATTAAAATGTGATAACTTATTTTATTATTATATGACAATTCCCATATGTTACAGCATGTATGTGTACTTATGTAGATGCATATCAGATAGACACATTTATGTTAAAATTAATTATTTTTATTATTATATAACAATTCAAATATATTTATAAATTATTATACTGCATATCTGTGTTCTTATATATAATTGTGTTCGATGTAGTGACATAATTGTATATCACAATGTAATTTATTTTTGAATTGAACAAAATTAGAAGGCTTAATTTATATGTATAACTGTAATAAGAAGACCTTAATTTAATTTAATTGTTATTAATAAATTTATATTTTATTGATTAAAGTTATTCCAGTGAATTTCTTTAATCCTAAAGTATTGTATATTATTATATGTTGAACTATATATCTCTTGTTCATAATAATAATTATATTTTTCCAGGAACTAGAGTTGTGCATAATGGTCTGTTATATAAAAAGGGGTTTATATTGTGTTTATGGACATCTAGGTGATGATTCAATTGATGTAAAGAAGATATCCTCTAACGTCCATACAATACATTTAATTAATTTAAAAAGAAACATTAACATTTATTTCATTAATATTACACAAAATTTAAAATAATTTGTAGATCCCTTATATTTAATGAACAATATTTAACATATTATCACAATATTTTATGAAGTAATATTAACAAAATAATTATAGTAATAATAAAAAGTCAGATGTCACATGACATATATAGCTTGCAATTACCAATATGTAAACTTAAGAGCATGCTAACGCTCTAAACAAGCTTTTTATTATTATTATTATTATTATTATTATTATTATTATTATTATTATTATAAATGCTACTACAAGAGAAGGCATTCAAATCATCTTTATCTTAGATTGCCCCCATCCCCAGACCGGTCTCGACCTATGGTCTCTTCAGTGAGAAGTTGAGACTCATAGGTCGAAACTGGTCTGGGGATGGGGACAATCTAAGATAAAGATGATTTGAATGCCTTCTCTTGTAGTAGCATTTATCATAATAATAAAAAAAAAAGCTTGTTTAGAGCGTTAGCATGCTCTTAAGTTTACAAAATAATTATAATAAACTAATATAATTCATACTTCACTATAAAATTATTTACAAATAGGATATAGTATATTCCATACTTTATTCTATTAAGATTAAAATATTTTTTAATATTTTTGTATTAAAAATTATATTAATAAATTATACAATTTGTATTTTCATCAAGTTATAAACATTTCTTAAACATATTTCTTTATATTATCATTCCCTCACCTTTAAACTTCTTATAATATTATTATCTAATTACAAATCTATAACTTATTTTAACCTGGGCTTTAGTTTACCCATTTTAATTCTAGTCACAAGGTTGACTGCTGATTTTTTATTGTTGATTATTCACGATGATGAATAATTATTATTATTCTCTATAATGCTGCTGGACTTATAATTAGTTATTTGTTGATCTTTCATGCTCATTTCTTTTATATTTAATTTTATATAGTCTTTGATTTGTGGTTGATGATGATGAATTCCATCATCCAAGGTTAATCCTTGACATATATATATATTTGTGTGTGTGTGTTAAAAATTATGGTTTTTAAGTATTGGTTAAGCTGTGACTTATTACGCTTAACATGTTTTGTGCCGGTAAAATATCATCGAATATAAGATAAATGATGTCAAGGCAATAAACACACTGGCATGACTAATACGTGAGAATGGTGATGGTAAAAAATATTGTACACTTGCAGTTTAATAAACAAAAGCATTCTACCCTTATCACTGTTTATCAACTAAACATGAGCTATTATTTACTATATTTGTTGAATGAAGAGGGAGTTAAAACAAAATATAGTGAAGTTTTTGTCTTCGCTGTAAATGACTTTCAACCGCTTTGTTATATGAAAGTATTTTTTGATAAAATTACTTTTCTGCTTTAAGTAACTGAAACACAGGCTTATTATATACCTGTGTCTACATATGCAATACATAGGGTATATGAGCACAGACTTTCACACGACCCACCACTCTCCACTCTATCTCATAACACTGATACACTTGAACACATATATGTTGAAAGGATAAATAATCACCAATATACGTATTTCATGCTAAACCAGCAATCATCAGTTGGCCAGATTACCATCTCTACACATATATGCTATAAGTGCTCAGATATATATTAAGATAGCCAATCTTTATACTTTAAATATATCTTTATATATCTTAATATATATCTGAGCACTTATAGCATATATGTGTAGAGATAGTAATCTGGACCAACTGATGATTGCTGGTTTAGCATGAAATACGTATATTGGTGATTATTTATCTTTTCAACATATATGTGTTCAAGTGTATCAGTGTTATGAGATAGAGTCGAGAGTGGTGGGTCGTGTGAAAGTCTGTGCTCATATACCCTATGCTTTTCTGCTTTATTGATTTTGCTTAATATAATTCTTTTTGTGCTTAAAATCCCTTTTTCTCAAAGCATAATAAGACTTGTTCAGAAAAAGTTTTTATTATAAACAAAGATTAATATTTAAAATATATTTTTTTTAAACTATTGTAATACATTATTAATTAAAAACACAAAGCTTAGAGCGAACTAAGAACTTACAGAATTATGACATTATCACAATGCAATAAAGAAATATGACACTAACCTTATTACTATTTTGGGTAGCAATATATTACAGTTGTATTTTGATTATCTTGGATTGGCTTAAACTTTTGTCCTCATGCAAATAAAAATTGTATTATACATTTATCAATCAATAAATAGATGTTTACATAGCCTAGAACAAAGTCACTCAATTAAAAAACAAAAACTAAGATTATTTGAAATCTTTGCTCTCAGAAAAAGTTTTCATCCATGATCTTATCAAGAGAAAGTTTTTTTCATATATTAGAAAACTGTTGCACACTGCAATAATTTTACTTAAGAGAATAAATCACTCTCTCTTAGCCTATGAATAAATAACATTCTCTTAGCAAAAAATCACAAATAGAATGATTACACCTATTCTTTAAGTTTTGATTTTTATAAATTTATCCTTGCCAACATTAATGGAAATTTATAATGAACTCAGTATATCCAGATGTAAACATGACATTAATAATTTGTAAACTAGTAACTAATAAACAAGAACGAAGACAAAATATCATCTTTAATAATCTTGTTTTAAGAATTAAATAAAATTTATTAAGTAAACATAAAATTAGTTTACATGTATGCAAATATATATATATATGTAAATTAAAATATTTAATATTATACAATATGTAAAAAATATAATATATTAATTCATGTATATAAAGTTGAACATTTTACAAGTTCTATTCAAGGTCATTGGAAGACATTTTTAAAATGTTTTTGATGTTCGTTTTGGCCTAAAGTAAATGAAATAATGTTTCATTATATTACGCATGTCTACCGTTTTATTTAATACTAAATATAAAAATCAATTATAAAACTAAAAATAAATATTCAAAAGAAATTATTCAGTATTAATTAAATAAATAAAACTAAATAAGTTTGCTAGAACATTAACTAAAAAATATATAATTTAAACAATTAATTCAATGAACTTTTAAAAAATATCATTATCTGCTAAGCATTTAACCTAACAATAACTTGTCCTAAATTACAAGCAGTAACTTTTTCTGATCAAATGTTGTCTAGTGTGGTAATCTCTACTATAAAAATAAGTCGTCATCAGTATTCACATATATGTTTCATATTAATCTATGTATATATTTGTTGATAACATTATCTCTGTAACAATATTCTACCTAGATCCTACCTAACATCTTTCTAATGACAGGAGAAATAAAATAAGTGTTATGCAGCTAAAACATTGGTATATTACTATTTAAAAGCAAGAAAATATATATATAGATTCTAATCCAAAACATATATTTGCATACTTTACTTATGAAAACCTTTGTTTTAATATATAGTATACTTGATTATTATTGCCCTAGAGACAGTTTGGCAATGCAGGATACTCTCTTAGCACTCTTTATTTTCAAAAGTACATCATAATTTTAATGAGTTATTACATTATTAACATACAAATATATTGTATTAGGAAATCATTAGTGTTGATAATGATTTTATGATGATTTATCTAGACTGCTCATTCATATATCTATATACACAAAGGAAGTTTCTGGTGTGCATATGTACTATCTATAATAATATTGATTTTGTCAGTGTGCCTAAAGATTACTAAAATTGGATTTGATGATGATCATGAAACCTTCTGTTTTCTGTATAAATACTTATATAATGTTCTCTGGTTATATTTCCTGATCACCATACATCAAATTCTATCTTAGAAAACACATGCAACATTTATTTACAATGTTTTTATTACAATGTATAGATTTTGATCTTAATTACCTTCATTCAAAACATTTTCCTTTGAGAGAGATCACATATGAATGTTTATTCTCTGGAATCATCATAGCAATTTATTTAATAACAATCCTGCTTTTCTCAGCTCAGAACATGAGCACTTAATAAAGAATTAGTATGTGGATATTGGAGATGAGACTACAGAGAGAAGGATACATAACTACCAAATAAGGTGAATAAAATGTTAACAATTTATTTACACACTCTCAATTGATTCCACAAATATACATATTTTAAAAAAATAATAAATTTACTGAACATTATATAGAAAAACTAAACTATAAAAATTATAAATTAATTAGAAATATACACATAAGTAAACAATTTATACCTATATCTTAGGATAGCTTAACATACTCATTAATAAAATGATATAAATAATATATCTTCAAATAACAATAAAGAAAAATAAAAAACAAAAACAATGCCAATTCTTACCATTTGCAAATTATATTACTATTTTAATAAAATAATAAAGTTTTAACATAGATTGGTTGAAAAGAATTTAGTAAGCTTACTAGTATTACAATGTCTCTGTTGAATAATTTTAGAGTTAGTGTTTTAAGTTTTCACTTAACTTGTTGCTTGATTACATAGAATGTAAAAGTAAGTGATTTGAAAACAAGTCTGTATGCAAAAGATTACTGTTTACTAGGTTTTCTGTTTCTGAGAGTCTTTTTTATTGGTGATTTTCTGAATTTGGCAGACTACATTGTGAATTCTCACTGATATATTTGGATGCACTTAGTAATACATTCTTATTCTATTCTTTTCAACTAAATTAAACATTTTAACAAGCTAGTTATACATCAATACTGAAGAATTACTATAAAAGCAATTTGAAACACTTTAGCATCTAAAATTGATTTTCTTAAATTTATGCTTTCCATAGATGTTGCAAGCAGTTTTTCTCTTTTTCTATAACCTTTTGTTAAGCCACAGCAACACTTTTTAGAATCCTACATATGTTTATCCTATCTTTAAACCTTGGTTTTAAATTTTTCTTTCTTAATTCATTTAATTACATTTAATTACAAGTTCTGATTAAATTCATTCATAATCAAATCTTACCAGTACAACATAAATATTTTTTAATAGTTTATAGCCTTGATTAACTTAATAATTAAGACCATAAAATATATAATTTTAAGTTATAACTTGATGTATTGAAAATATTAGAACTAAGTGAAGTTTAACAAATTTTGCCAATGTCTTCAAAAATAACTATAAATGTCAACTTATATATTAATCTAGCATACATATACTTATATATAAAATCAATTGAGAGAATATTAATATTTAAGTTCATTTTATTGAGAAAGTTAGTAATATAAAGTTGACATGGTCATAATATTACAATATATAACTGAAACATTTATACATTTAATAACTATAATAGGAAAATATAAAATATAAAAATACTTACACATCAGATTTCACAGTAGCTACATAAAAATAAATATACAAATATGTAAAATAATCAAAATAGATAGATAGATAGATAGATAGATAGATAGATAGATAGATAGATAGATAGATAGATAGATAGATAGATAGATAGATAGATAGATAGATAGATAGATAGATAGATAGATAGATAGATAGATAGATAGATAGATAGATAGATAGATAGATAGATAGATAGATAGATAGATAGATAGATAGATAGATAGATAGATAGATAGATAGATAGATAGATAGATAGATAGATAGATAGATAGATAGATAGATAGATAGATAGATAGATAGATTATAATTGAATGATTCCCACTACATTTGTTATGTCTTACTATTCTAGGAGAATAACTATTTTCTCATCAATGAAGAGCAGGCAACCATGTATAATGTATAATGGCTATAATCTAAAATTTAACTATATGGTGATATGCATGCATCAGGCTTGTGTGTCTTAATGCATACTGAGTCATATTTGCTATTCACCATCCACCTTGTATATATATATTGAGCCGAATAGTATATGTTTCAAAAGTCGCTTCACCAAAAATAAAACTAACTTTTGATTTTATTAAATTTTTAACAAGACATACTCATTTATGTTTTTAAAAAATGACATTTTATTTGTTTTTGTTATAAAATTGATTTCTAAAATAGTTTTTTTTTTTGTATTGCGTGTTTTTTTTTTTATCAAATTAATTAAAGGCTGGCAAAGTTTCAATTGCATTCTTGTTTGTTTATAATTAATTTCTAATTTATCTTAACTAAGCTGAGACTTGTTTTTAAATATTTTTGAATTAATTATAAATAAGATTAACTCTTTGAATAATCTTTAATTAGGATTAAGACTGAGATAAAGTTGCCCTGTTGAAAAACCACTAATTAAAAAAAAAAGAAAAAATGTTTTCGGGAAGATACAAGCTTTTATAAATGGACCTAGGATTGCAGACTGATTTTTTTCCAGCTATTGTTGTGATGCTGTTTGTTAGTGTTTCTGCAACTTGTAATACACCAATTTTATTGTTGTGCTGTTATAATTTCTGCAATGCCAAAATTATATACAAGGAAGAACTGCTTTAATAGTATTTTCACCATGTCAAGCTAGCGCAAATTAAAGACGGATTCTGGAGCCAAATTGTCCTGCAAAATCATGCCATAAGAACTCAAATCAGAACTGTTCCCTAACATTGCCTCCTGCCTTCTTATAGAAATAAAAACTTAAGATCTTTTCTGGAGTTCCCTATGGAATGAACTACTCTACCTATCAAAAATGTATGTCCATCCAACAAGATTTAGAATCTAAGCAAAAGTATCCCGAATCCAATCATGCCCGAGATACACAGGTCAAGAGCAATCATGAATTCTAACCTATTTGCCTATTCCCCAAATCTATAACATTATGAACAACACCTATGGTGATACCACATAAATTCATTATATCCCATCCCAGTGCTACAATGTTTTACATGAGAACTCAACCTGTGATGATGGTGATGAGAGATTGAGTGAACCCAATATATCAAGTTAAAAATATACATAAATATAAATATTATTAAGGAGATTTGAACAACTGGATTAAAATTTAAAATATAAACATTTATTTGGACCGAATTCAAGATGAGTTTTATATATATAATCACCTCCACTCTTGTAAAACTTTATTTTCATTACAAACATTTAAGACACTTGAGACAGTTATTTTTATTTTAACAAATATTAATTTAATGTGGCAGTTACAATATTGAACGTATATTTAAAAATAAGCTTTTATTCAATGTTACAAAAAATGGATTTATCGGAGTGGTTTGAGGGATGTTTTATACATTTAAAGAAATATATATATATATATTTAAAGATACAACAGAGTTTCGCTGATTATACAATTTCAATATGATGCCTTTAGCATTTGATACATAAGCTTATTTTCATTTAAAGACTTTATTTATAACAATTAAACTAAGGATACATTTTGATCAATAGACTAAAACATTATTTATTTTACATTTTTAGCATTTAACGATAGAATATAGCGAAACTCTGTAATTGTGGGAACTGCTTATTTCAATAAAGGGGAGGGCAGCTTCATGAGAAGTTGGATTTAAACTCCAATGAAAATTATTACTAAGAGAAGAATGTTTTATTATCACATACCCAATTTACTTTGCTAAACAGGCTAGAAAACTAACTATAAGAAATGGCGGTGCTAGCATAATATCAGTGATAGGAAATGGCACATTTGGCCAGGACAAGGTCATTCTCCAATTTTTTTAAAGTTGGTACATGCCAGATTCATGCTAAAGTTGTACAGGAAGAAGGAAGTTTTTATGGGCTGGACCACGGCGCATCCATACAGAGTTTCATCTATGCTAACCTGCATTTTCTAGAAGTAAACATAGACTTCTATGATGAATGAAAACACTAAAGACAAGGCTTTGAATTCCTGGAATGAGGTACAGGTGACTCAAAGCAGTATATCAATATATACTTGGAGAAGAATGATGAATGAGAGGATCATGACTCTCTGGAGTAAGGTACAGGCAAATCAGATCAAAGCCCTATGTGGCTTATGAATAATTGGACATATGCTAGCAACACTATCATAATAATATAAAATCACTGAATTTAAATATTAAAGTAAAGCCTTAAATGGTTTAACAAATATGTAATGATATGCTAAAAATAATGACCCATGTAATATAATGTCATTGATCACAAATTAAACTATCATTAATGAAGCATGCATTGTTCCCCCCTCTTGAATCAATATAATGTTTAACATATAAAAAACAACTAAAATTCACGCATTTAATAGTGTAAATTACAAAACAAATTTAAGTTGCCAGCCTTTGTGGCAATGATGATCAATAAGAAATTAATAAAACTAATGGACGCCAATATCCACCCCAGATTGCCAAAGTATTTATACATTTTGTATAAATTTACAATAAAACATTTATTTTAAAAAAACAGGTATTCATTTAAAGTACAAACCCAATCTAACAAGATATTTAGAAATAAATAAGAAGAACCCATTGATTCTCCCCCTTTCTATTCCACAGTGGGATATAGAAGTTCACAAGATTAGGTTTGATTGGCATTTACAAATAAAATTAAGTGGAAAATCAAAAATATTCTTAAAATTAAATTATAACCACACTAAATTATAAAAATAATAAGAAGCGTGAGTTGGATGAACAATTATTTTGGATAGCAGAGAATTGATACAAAAAGATTAGCAAGCTTTTAAAAAAAATTAAACATAAAGAAAACATTAGTTTACAAATTAAATTACAAATTAGAATTGGCTAATGTAATTATACTGTCTTTGGGCTGGTAACCTCAGTATTCCATGAAGTATTGAAGAATCTTCTATGTCAGGTGGCATTTTTGAGTGATAGGAGCTACATCTCAGCACAAGTCAGGATAAAGATGGAGGGGATGGTGGCTTAGGCCCTCAAAAATTCAACAGACATAAAGTTGTCTAGCAATGCTTGACCAAACTCTGACATAATAGATTTTTAGCCCTATTTATGTTAGTTTTTAGCCCCTCAGAGAATGTTTGTTTTAATTAGATTTTCTGACTCTAATGGATCCTTAAGTTACAAGAGTCTTTACTCTATTGTTAGTAGATGCAGTCGTGAGATAACTGTCCAAAATCAATTCAAATCAATTTCCAGTTTGGAAATGGATTTAATACAAAAATGTTAATACCTAACTAAAATCCATTACCTTTGTTTTAGATTTTACTTTTCTCAACTTTTAAATTACTAATTCCTTTTTTTTTTAAATCATGAAACAAACTTCCCACCCCTTTAATCATTTTTAAACAGTCAACGAATTTATATGTAGTTTTATGACAAAAAAATAATTACAATATTAAAATAAAAGTAAAAAAAATGCAATTTTAAAAGACACAAAATGATTTAGTATTTTAAATTATATATATATATATATATATATATATATATAATTTAAAATATATATATATATATATATATATATACATGCTCCTGTAGATATCTGAGCGCATCTATAAAAGTTAATATTTAGAATAATTAAAGATTTTTATTTCAGATTTGTATTTATAAATCTCATAGATGCTTCTCAGAAATATACGCACAGTCTATATACATTTTACAAAAAAAAAAGAAAGAAGCATGATGACACGTGGGCTGTGGTAGAACAGTGAAACTCGATCTTGAGCTAAGGTCGACTGTTTCATTACATATGCCATGCAGGAAGACATCAGCTCATTTTAAATTTATATCTTGAGGTAACATATTTTTTTATTCTTTCCAGGGTAAAATTTTAAGTCTAAGCTTAATCTTTAAAAAACATATTTTATGCTATTGTTTGTTTATTAAATTTAAAATATTTAGAGCATGTATTCTGTTTGCTTATCATTGTATTAATAGTGTGTCTTGGAATCTTAATTTTCAGATTCCAAGTTTGTTTTCCATTTTGTTTATTGATGAGTGTATTGTGAGTTTATATTTTTATGCTTAATATATCTCTGTTTATATTCCTAACTCTTTCTAAATGCTTTAGCAGTCTTTCGTAAATTTTAATGATCACTTGTCCCTATTTTATCCTCCAATAATTCATTTAAAATACTGTATTTGCACTTTTTGTTTACTGTAAATCTTTTTTGCTGGTGGTTTATTGTGTTTATTGTTTTGTTTTTCTTGGTAGAGATTTCATTTTCTATAGTTCAGATTATGGAGTCCATAATCTCTCCCTTTCTTGGATGAGACTTACCTTGGCTGGTTTAAACATACCTGCCCATGAGCATTTTGCAAAATTATGACATTCTTAGTTTCAATGTTTCTTTTCCAGACTAAGAAAAGCTAGTCTGTGCTGTCCCATTGGTTCTCTGCACACACCCATCTTTTTAAATCTCTATAAAATGAATGGAATTGGTTTGGGTGAACCGCTAGCAGCAGATACTCTTAATTCCCATTTAACTACTAGGTGATAGAACATTTCTTTCTGCTATGGCATTTAATGTTTTTATATTCTCATTTCAAATACACTCTCTGATAAATTAACTTATAAAAAAATCTAGATCAAATGTTCATATTTTGTTTGTTAGATTTATTTGATCTTGTATCTTTTTGTTTTAAATTTATTTGTCAGAACATGTACTGGGAATTTAGTTTGTAAATTTAGTTGTAATTCTAATTATGCCACTTTCTTGAAATGCTTGGGCAGACATAGCTAGTTTTATAACTACTTACCTGTCTCTTACTGAGACCTTTAATTATTGTACTCAGCTTAGTTTTGGCCAATCGTTTAGTTGGTGATTCACCTGTATTATATTTCTCTTTTTCCTAAATCATCGATTTAATCTTTTATTAATTTGAAATCATTTACAATGGAGTATTTTCTAATTCTACTATTTCATTAAATTGGAGATGTAAATTTTTTCCCATTTTATAATTTATACTCTGACATATTCATTTATTATTTTTGTTTTTGTATTGTAATTAACCTTGTCTATCTTAAACATTATTGTCCATGCAGTAGTACTACTGAAATATAACATCATTAGTCAATAAGCTATTGAACCCTTGTCCATGCTGGTCCATTGTTTTATGCAAGAAACTTTCCATTGCATTTTCTTTTGAATTTTTGAACAAGAAAACATAATTGTTTGGGGTGAATTGTCAGCTAAATGAAAATCCCTTCTTTTTTATTCACTTTTAGAAAGTTAGTCTGTCTGCCAGAGCAATGACTTGTTATTTTTCCTAGTACATGCCTGATATAAACATATTTAATGTGTGCAAATCCATATGTTAAAATTTTATATTACTGTTAATAAAATTTTCAAATTGTTTAAACTTAATTTGTCTGATGTTTGTCTTAGTGCTTTTATTTTCTCAATTGTCTGAGTAATGTTCATGGGCTCCTGCTTTCTCCCTGGGTCTAGTTGGTGCAGATCATCATCCTCATCCACTTTTAATCATGGTAAACAAATTTTCAAGATATGCAGTGATCTGGTGGCACATTCTGTGATTAAAAGCAGATCAAGTGTCTGGTACAATATATAATCAATAAAGTAAGTCATATATTGCATGACATTGTTTTTATAAGCTTGTATTTACAAATATGTAATACAGGGAGTGTACCAATAGCTCAAACAATCTCTTATTGGCAATGTCATTCAATATATAACTTCCTTTATTGATTATTATAATTTTACTTTTGAGACTTTGGCAATGCTAAGGCTATTACAATATGGTAGACCTGAATTTGGTTGAGTCTCATATAGTTATTTAAGTTAGATAGCTGAATTTTAAGACAAATTCTTGTTTGAAAATTTCAGATTTTTTACTTAAATGTTATGTATAAAATAAGTGCTGGGTTTTAAGTTGATATTTTAGATCTAGAGTCTGAATCTTCTAGCTCCTCACTGAGGTAAGCCAAAAGCTTGAAACCAATTGTTCTGGGGATAGGAATATTCTAGATAAAGATTTTAAATATCTTACTACACTTTTCAATAAGAGCTTGTTTGAGCAATTGGTATGCTCGCTATATTATATATATATACTCCTTTCAGTTAATATATATATATATATATATATTGTAACGATATATAAATATGACATTACATTAATTTAAAATAAAAACTAAGATTGCAAATAAAAATACATTTATTAAAAATCTAAAAGCTAAAAAAAAATTAAAGAGTTGTTAAATGTATATCTATTCGCACAGATGCAAAACTTTAAAAATATTTTTTTTAATAAATAAAAGTATTTGAACATACTTTGTTATAAAAAAGTACAAAATTTAAAGATAAAATATTTTTGTAAATGGAAATGATTGTTTTATAAAGTAATTGAAAAGCAAACTAGCCCTCAGGGCTCTTATATACTGTAATTAAAAAGTCAGAGGATAAGATAGATAAGAGAATAAAAAGAATTAGCTTGACCAATGGAAGCACCAAGCCTCAGCCTGGACCCTAATGAAAATGATGGATTAGTGACATTTTGTTGGTTGAATCCAGAGGATGAATATAAAAGGAAATTAAAAATAGTCCCAGACAGTTCCAGCTTTTTTGTGTTTGAGACATGTGATAGGATGCACATATCACACTCCCTTGTTTAAAAAAAATGAAATGACTGTAATTCCGAAATGAAACCAGCTAAGGTCACCTCCAGAACATCAGATCGGTCTTCCAATGGAGATGCCATGGGAATTAGAAACAGGAACCTGGACTCTTCTACCATGAGCTATGAGCTTTACAAATTAACAAAAAAAAAGTAATTAAGAACTTTTGTCAATTTTTTTAAAGATTCAGCTAATCTAAATTTAAAAATGAACTCTTATTTGATTTTCAAATTGATAATTAATGTTTAAATTATATATATATATATATATATATATATATATATTTGAGTTTGCTAAAAAAAAAAAAATAATTTCCATTTTTTTTTATTTCTATTAATATTTATTTGTATAAATTATTTAAATGCATAAATTTAAGTTGGGTATGGACATTGCATGGATTCGTTAGTGATTAATTATGTTGTGGTTTTCATATTCGATTAGAATATATAAGTCTTCAATGTCAATGCGGCATCTTATGATGAATGCCATTGGGTTTTTTCTATTCCCTCTGCAATTGACATTATCAATGACTTTGTATTTTGATCAGTTATGTTTATTTATGTTTATTTTGAAAGGTTTTTAACCATGGAATCTATGCAGCTAATCTATACTCAACATTATAAAACAAATTTTATAAAATTCATCTGTGTGAATTTAAATAAATGTTAAATTTAAGTTGGGCATGAATGGCTATATAGATTTGTAAAGTTATATTAATTAATTAGGGGAGGGTAATCTTAGGTTATTTGTTTCATAGTTAAATTGGGTCAATGGATTGGATATATTGGTGTAATTAGTAGATGTAGTATGAGGTTCATTATGTGCAGAATCGCTGTATATGCTGCACAAATCCTTTTGCTTATGGATGGGATTGTAAATCAGCAAAAAGGACCACAGTCCCTTCCTATGGAGTTTTTATTTTATTGTTCTTCTTGCCATACAGATGTAACATTCCTGTATTGGACAAGAGTCAATGTCTTCTCTAAATATACTGTTCAGATGTACATTCCTGACAGTATAGTATATTTAGTGCTGTTGTATTTTCATGCTACATTGAATACATTAATGTATCAGATGGATTGTTGCTGGTTTGACTGCGAACTAGGTTAAATAAGGGATAGAATATTTTCTTTTCAAATGCAGATCTATGTAGTCTATTCTTTAATAAAAATATTAAATTCATTCATACTCAACAATCTTAAAATAATAATTTAAATTAAAAATTAATATTAAAATCTAAATAATAAATGTTATTCCTCAAATTTAAAATGATTATGCGTAAATAAATATTGTTTGTGTATTAATTACTGGCAGTGGCTTTTATTTTTTTTATATTCAAGATATAAATTAAAGATATATATTATTATCTCTGCATCTCCACTGAGCTAGTTACTTGGGCTAATGATCTAAATATAAAATAAAGTGGGATCTTAACAGTGTATCTGCCTACTTTATAAATTTTTCTAGGTTCAAATGCATATCTGGCACCCTTGTAGTGCAAATTACGGTAAGATTCGATCTTCACTTTCTTTCGGATCATTATAATATATATATAATTCTAATAGATGTTTAAATTATCCTTATTAGAGCTGCCAGATCAAAATATATTTTATTCTTAGATATACATAAAACATTTGTCTGTGAGATTAGAAATTGGTAAAACAATGTGTAAATAATAATAATTGATTTATTTATAACAATAACAAAAACAGTAAATAAAACAATTTAACTTTTTTAAATACTTTCTCATGTATATAATTAGCAAATTAAATATATAAGACAATAAAATACTTAGAATGGATCACAGAAATCAGTAAGGTATAAAATAGCTAAACTCATTTACTTACAATCTTTAATTCCCCTCCCCCCAAGTTGACTGATCCTAAGATCTCTGGTTATTATGCAGTATTGTTATGGTTGCAAATATAAATAGTAAAAACTAGTACACTTTTGGGACAACAATAAACTTATTTTAGTTGTGCTTAAATAAAGTCAGATTAATGCTTAATATGTATAAATGTTTTATTTTCTTTGACACATTCATCTGGTAATTTAGGTTTACTTCTTTCTTTTACTTTTTAATAAATAATGTTTCATTACAGTGACTCATGTAGTGGCAGTCTTAGTATTCAGGCATCACACTGCACTATAATGGCTACATTCTTGAAAAAAATGATCTCAACACTTAACTGGACTTCTACTCAACTATAATAAAAAATATATAAATTCAATTGTTTAAAAGCCACTTTCACATCTGCTAATTTGTGAGATTTACAACCTGATGAGCTTCGAACAGAATAGTTTTGTTTCTTGTTATATAGCTACAGTCAAAATTTCCATAGCAATCTTTATAAAAATAAAAAAATGAGTATTTACAGACTATTTTTTTATTGTCTAAAGTTTAACCTGCATACAGTTCATTTTTTATTATCATTTAATATTTTTTAATATAATTAATGTTATTTTCAAATAATAATTTAAAAGAAAAAAACTTTAAGTATAATTTTCACTATATCACTCTCACACAAGGTAGGAATTGGTTTCCATTTGCCTTGTGAGAGATTTAACCATAAACATATGACCAAAGGCATATGGAAAAAATTTATGATCCCGAAGATGTATTTTATGCTGAACCAGTAGTCATCAGTTGGCCAAGACCAAATTCTCATCAGATATCTTTATCATTGTTTAGTATATTCATATAGATAGCAAATTACTATAGTTTTATAAGTATTTAATGTGATGCCCTCACAATTTTGACACAAATTAATTAATGAAAGTAGTCATTCAGGAGACTAGAGAATATCCAATAATAAATCATATTTCTGTAATGTGCATCTAGGGGATCATATATTTTTATATGGCTTTGGTCATATGTTTATGATTACATTCCTCTTTAATGTGGTAAAAGCAGATAGAACCAAATCCCTACCTTGTGTAAGGGTGATGCAGTGAAACTTACACTACAGAAATATTATTCATTGAAATTAAATCACTTTAATTTTAACTTTTTTTACCCTTTTTATTTATTTTTGTAAGTTACATATGTGTTTGTGGAGAAAGGCTCCATTTGTTCCTCCTCTGTTAAGAAATAAAATAGAATTGGTTCAACATTAGACATCAGTTGATTTTATTCAATTCTTATGTTTTTAAATATATAGTAAGGTCATGATCATCAGATACATTTGCTTTAAATGTGAAGTAACAAACCAAGGTGTATAAAAATTGTCATATTTGGTGTAAATAACATTTTTCTTTTTTATATACTTTATATTATTTATATTTTGGAGGGAGATATCAGACTTTGAGACTCATTAGAATTGATCATCCACTCACAATGCTTGATCGATTTGGATGTCTTGCCTTAGGCATTATAATTTTATATCAATTTCAGCGATTTTTTGCATTTTAATTTTTATGTGGGGGTGTGTGTTTTATGTATTTAATTGATTTTTTTACTTGATTTTTTACTTATTTTTGATCGATTTGGATGTCTTGACTTAGGCATTTTAATTTTACCAAATTCAGCAATTTTTGGATGTCTTGCCTTAGCCATTTTAATTTTACCAAATTCGGTTATTTTTTGGGTGTCTTGTCTTAGGCATTATAATTTTATATCGATTTCAGTGATTTTTGGATAGAAAAATTATTGCTTGCATATTTTTTAGTGGTTTTTGATGATACTGCAGCATCTCCTAGTGGCAACAGTACATGTAACTGACAGCTACTAATAAAATGACATACAAGAAATGTACACCTTTACCTCATTTGTTCTAAAGCAAGAATATTGTGTAAAAAGCAAAGGATTATAATGGTTTTCTATGGGGGAAAATTTAGATAATTACTGCAAATAAAAATTATACCATAAATTGTGAATATTATATTAACAAAAAATTTAGCTTAATAGTCACTCAAATAAACTCTTAATAACCATATATTCATATGTAATGTGTACTATGTGCACAATATGCAGAATATGCAGATACACACTTGAAATGTGTATTTATGTAAGATAATGTAATTTAAATTTATGTAAAAAAATACTTGGCTTAAAGTTGTCCTTTCTTATGATACACCTATTCAGTTTCATAGGCATCCAATTTTTTTAAGTCATCAGTTGTTCATTCTAAGGGTCTAGTGTTACCTTTTAAATCTTTTGATGATCTTGGGGATTTTTTGAAGGAGGTTCTGTAAGTGTTGGTGGTTAAGTATCTCTAGCCAAAATATTTAAATTGATTGGTTGATTTTCTTCTTTGACTTCGTTTCATACAACATATAAGTTGGTGTCAAATTCCTCACCATTGCTATTTATGGTCTTGTGATATGAAATACCTTTCTTCAGCTTTGAAATACAGATTATTTTCTATAGGCCATTGATTCTTCATCCATTTGCATTAATTATTTGTTAGTTATTTCTTTCATATGTAATTGGAATATTTTTTCAATGTTGTTATCATCAATTCATCATTGCCATCTTTATCCAAACCTTTAACAAAATGCTGCATTAGTTGTTAAAATTAGTAAATCTGAAAGATTGTGGTGCTTTTTGATCCATATATAGAAATGAAAATATGGTGTTTCATGGTATTAATTGCTGCTATGATTCCAATTGAAAACATATTTTAACACAAATCAATTTTACTAGAAATAATATATGTATTCACTGTGCAAATATGCTCAAAATTAAACCAACAAATAGAGAGTAAGCTTGAAATTAACATTTTTGTGTTATTCACAAAATTGTTAATCATTCTGCTAAAAACCCTCATACTGAAGATTTTTTAAAATTAATAGTTATATTATTTATGAGAAATTATTTAGAATTTAAAAAGCAATATTTAATATTATCACATAGACTATAGAGACTTGTTATTTATCAACAGTGTAAGTGTAGCCAAATTGTAAAACTGTTAACTACCAAAACCTAATTGCACTGTTAACTACAAAAAAATAAAACTCTTACATATCAAGAAAGATAAAAAATATATTCAATGTAGTATGTGAATTAATATTGCAATCAATACTTTAGTGGCAGCTATCTTTTTTTCTGCCATTATACTTTTTATTATTGTCATTTGATTTCAGTAAAATCTTATCATCAAAATTATCCAATGTTTTTTTAAATTTAAATCATGAGACATCAAGTAATAAAAACAGGTTTCTACTGTCAAGTATTGCAGTAGGAATGAGTATATTACATAAAAATCAGCTAATAGAAAAAAATATTATGTTAATGAAGAAAATAAAAATGTTTCTTCTGCACTTGTAAAATATAGATGGCAACTTGAAAAAAGAAAATATTTATATATAGAACAAACTCTTTTGCAAACTGGCTATCTATCAACTGTTATTAAGAAAACCTTAAATAGATAACAAAAAAGCCATCAAAAGAAAAAAACAATATGAGGAATTCTAACATCTACAAACCAAAACTTAAAATACTGAAAAGAAAAAACTTTATCTATCAACTACCATGTGAATGGGAATAATGTGTATTGGTGAGATCATTTGCACCATTGAAAAGTGATTGCAAGGACACAAGCTTAGGATTAGAAGAAAGAAAATTGATATGTCTAAGGTAGCAGACCATGTATGCACCATTGAACATATGTGGAATTGGGAAAATACAAAAACAATAAAAAGAGAAGAAAAGGTACAAATAAGAAAATGTAAAAAGCTTCTCACATATTAATGGTGGACAACTCCATAAGTCAACCAAGTGTGACTATATATAATACATACAATAATTAATCAAGTCTGCTCTTAGAAAAAAAGTCAAGATTTAGAACGAAACTCAAAGATAAATATATGAAATGCTTACTGACTGTTGCCCTTGGCAGGGTGGGTCAGTTGTTTAGAGCACTACCTTAAATCAAGATCCAAGTTCAATTTCCATTCTAGTAGTGTCACTAGTCAAGCCAGTAACACCTGCAGAGAAGAGGAGAATAATACCTATTGAAATGTTGCAGATATACTAATCTGTGTGCTATTACTAAAAGTTGGATGTATTTGGAATATTTAAATAAAGTTATTTTTTTCTAAACTTATATTAGGTGCTGTAAATAGGCCAATATATAATTGCAACTAATTGCAAGGAAATCAAGTCATATATCATGTGACTTAATTTACTATGCTTGTACTGCAAATGTTATATAATGAGCATGCTTACAGCTCTTAGCAAGCTTTTCTAAATATCCCTATCCTCAGATCGTATTCAACTCTGGCTATTATCATCACAAACCTTCAGAGAAACACAGTAAATGGTTTTATATTATAAATAAATTACTTTGTGCTTAATCTGTCTTTTTATTATTTAATTTGGTAAAATTATGTGTTTTTAAAAAATATGAGATGTTTTCAATTAGATTTTATTGGGGTATATTGATTTTTAGCAGAATATTAAAAAATTACTGAGATTTTTCAAAATGTGTTTAATATCAATATCTTTTTTATTATTACTATTTTTGTAATTAAAAGTTGCACTTTAATATTTGATAGTTTTTATTCAATATTGGAAAGTATCTTTTAAAAATATATCATAAATATACAGATTTTATTTCAAAACAAAATTAAAAAAAATAAATAAACGGAAATCTTTTGTTTTGATTACTAATTTTTGTTTATTTCTGTTTATTAGATCTGTTATTAATTTGCAAAACTGATCATTTATTTTTATAATAATTTCATTTAATACATTTATGTTTTTAATAAAGTTTGGACACATCAAAGATGTAATAGAAAATATTCTTTTACTAGAAAATTTTCTAAATATAAACTGAAAAATAAAATATCATGTTGAATAAAATATTTTTTCTATAGAATAATATTTATTATTAGGATTATTTTAGAGGGTAAAATTTTTAAAAAAAATAAGAATACTAACCAGAAAAAGTAAGGATCACAAGACTTGTAAAAATAAAATCTCTAAAAAAAAGACACACATATATATATATGGCAGTCTTAGTAAAAGGAGAATACAGATATTATACATATGGCATAAGAATATGAAAAAAATCACTAATCTATATTCATTATATTCATTGCAAAAAGATAGGTAAATAATCAAGTCAAAAATTATTTTTCCTTTACACCACATGGGCATGTCATATATATATATATATATTATATATATATATAGGTGTGTGCGTAAAAACAATAATGTTGGGTTTTTAGTTAACATTAATTTAAGGAAACTAATCCCTAGTGTGCAAAGGTGATAAATGCTATTGAATGCATTAACATTTATTTCCCCCAATTTGTTTTCAAAAGGCAAGAACAAATCTATATTCATAAATCATACAAAATGTTCACCATTATAACAAAACAATGACTGTGACTTAATATTATGTACACATCTGTATAAAGCAAATATAGTCTAAATTTGATCAATAAAACATTATATTTACTTGCAAGCATAGATATGATAGTTAAAAATTGAATTAGTATGAGATATTACCATTCAAGAAACATTTTTAACTAATAAGTTAATATTTCTTTCTTTATTTTTCTAATCCAATTTAAATATATACTCTGTTAAATATTCAGTACTGTACAACTGTAGTGCCCCTCAGTGCAATTGAATTGAGTAGTGCTACTGTATGGAGAGTTTAGTCTCTGTGTAAGTAACTCGTGTAAGCATAAAAATGGTGATCATGTGATGTTTAGTGGTTATTCTGTACTATAGTTGATTACTGTTTTAGCATACTTGAAAATGTAATAAACAATAGTAAAATCATACAGTACATAAAATTTACATAATTTTAATGTAGTAAAATACAATATTTGGAATTTGTTGAAAACATACACACACTTACATATATATTAATTAGATTAACAATTCAACCCTTGTTTATTGATATGTGAAATACTCTCAATTCAAAGTACAAGATGGAGACTTGGAAATAGTAGAACTAACCATGTTATACTTTTTCATATATTTACTTATGAAGGCCAATCTGAAGCATCTTAAACAAAAATGTAAAGATCTTAAACTTATCACATTACTTCTAAATCTATCATTTCAAGGTGTTTCAGATTAGTTTATATAAGTGAATATAAAAAAAAAGATAAAGTTTTCCATTCTTATTTTTAAAAAAAACTTCCTCTTGTGCTTTGGATAGAGAGTATTTCAATGACAATATTCCACTATTGAGTTGTTAATCTAATCAGTATATAATATTAACTGCTAGGAAAAGTTTTTATGTATAAGATTTTTACAAGCTACAGATATAAATTAAATGTTATCTGTTTCATCAATGTATAATTTATTGTATGAATATATATATATATATATATATACAGTCTTTCAATTTTCAGAAGTACTTTCATTTAATTCTTTTAATCTGCCTCAACCGCCATTAAATTCAAAAATCAAACCAGAAGCAAATGTCATCAACTCAAATCCCATGTATCCTGAATCTTAATGTTAGCAGATGGTCTATTAATTGTGGTCATTTTATTTCTATTTATTAAAATTGCCTTCTTAATTTTTCTTTTAAAAAAAATTAAGCAGGCAATTTTAATAAATAGAAATAAAATGAATATAATTAATAGACAAGCAGCTAACATTGAGTTGATGATTTTGCTTTGGATTTGCTTTTTGAATTTGACAGCAGTTGAGACAGATTAAAGAATTAACCAAAAATATTTCTGCAGATTGAAAGACTGTATATCCCTATTATATTTATTGTTTTTATTGTTATTACAATAGTTTTTTTAATTAATGGACATTATATATATATATTTAACAATTTGGTATTGATAGAAAATTTATATCTGCAATAAAAAAAAAGATGGAATTATTAATAAAAAGAAAGATGACATCATAAAATGGGTAGAAAACTTTTATCAAGAATTATATAGTAATAAAGAACAAAAACCTTCTATATCACTTATATCTTCCATATTGCCCAGAATTTTAAATGAAGAGTGAGACATGCAATTAAATTTATGAAGAGAGCAAAGACTTCAGATAATGATGGAATTATAATTGATACATTAAAAGAAGCAGATGAAGAAATATTTTTTTTAGCAAAGCTATATACCAAATGTCTAAATGATAAAGATGTACCAGATGATTGGAAGAATGCAGTATTAATATTAATATTTTAAAAAAAGTGATAAAAAGATATTAGAAATTACTGGCTTATCAGCCTTTTATCAGATTTATACAAAAATTTTAACAAGATAATTACAACTCATCTACAGAGAAGATTGAATTTTTACCAACCAAGAGAGCAAGTTGGATTTAAAAGTGGTTTTAGTACTGTAGATCATATCCAGGTATTGAGAGAAATTATAGAAATGACAAATGAATATGAATTGTCATTAAGCTTTGGATTTGTACATTATGAAAAGGTATTTGATTCTGTAAATATTTATTCAGTGATTAAAGCATTGGATCTTCAAGGTAAAGATCCCATTACATAATGATACTAACCCAAAGTCAAACTGAGAAGGATGTAAGACAGAGTGAATCCATATCTCCAAAAATTTTACAGCAGTACTACAAGAAATATTTTGTGGATTAAAATTGGAAGCAAAAGCAGACTGGGTAATAAATATTATGAAAATACGGTTAGAGGCACTGTAAATATTGATGTATAATAACCATGAATGTAGTATTAATACATAATAGAAAAGAAATATAAGAAATTATTTAAATTAATGAATTTTTTTAAAAAATTTTCCAAAAAAAAGATAATTTGCAAATTGACATTATTATTAGACCTGTAATAAACCATCCTTTTTACATTTTCTGTCATTTCTTGTCTTCACACATTATTTTAACAAAACTAAAATCAAAACTATATCTATATTTCACGTACTGGTTGTAAAATACAAAGGCATTAGTAAAATTGATTTTAGCTTTTTTGTACATTAAGGTACAATTAGCTTTAATTTCTCCATATTAGGTGTAAGGACAGATCATTTGGTTACATTCTACTGCATACCTAATCTTAGGTAGTTCCAATTTCTGTTTATTTTATTTTTTGTATTAATAATAAAGTACTTTCAGTTAATTTCTTAAACCTGCCTCAACTGCCATTGAGGCAGGTTTAAGAAATTAACCTAAAGTACTTTGCGGATTTAAGAATTGTTTATAATAGTTTGTAAACTGTTAAATTTATTATTTCAATTATAATTACAATTTTGTTTTAATTAACAGACATTATATATATATATATATATATATATATATATATATATATAATATATGTATATATATATATATATATATATATATAATCAATGCTCAGTTTATATTAAAACAGCAAATCTTCAAACTTTAATGGATAATGCTTCATTCTATAGATCCCACCCTCCAACTCTTCATTCTTCCATATCATTAAATATCTAATGAAGGAATACCCAAATCATTTCATGCCTTCAATATTATTGTCCTGCCCAGCAAATAATTGTGACCCCTCATGTATAGACCTTGTCCATTTAACCACACAGTAAAGGATGGGCAGGATACAGGCTGAATTGGTAATATTTAAATATAGGAACACATTATATCCCTGGAATTTATATATATGTGTGATCATGTGTATTGATTGTATGAGATAGGTTGGATAGCTGATGGGAACCTGAAATTCTGGATTTAAATACCTATAATTATATCTATATTCCAGGCAAATAAAATATTTCTGTATTTAAATATTACAGATTCAGCCTGTATGCTGCCCATCTATCTTCTGTGTATTTATATGGATAAGGTCTTATACCTAAGAATCACAATGATGTAAAGTCAACAGGACATGACAATAATATTGGCATTAACTAGGGATTTGAGCATTCTATCATTTTCAATGGTATGGAAAGCTGTAAAGTTGAATGGTGAAGTAAATTAAAGTCTTCCCATTAATATTTGAAGAATTGCTATCTTAATACAAACCAAGCACTGATTATATATGTGTGTGGAAGATGATGATTTGGAACCACTGATAAATGCTGGTTCAGCACGAAATACATATATTGGATATCATTTATCTTTTTCATAAGTGTGTTGTTATGTGTCTCTGTTGCATGAGATAGATTGGATAGCTAAAAAGAACTAGAAAGTCAGGGTGTTTATAAACATTAGAAGCATAAAGCTAAACTAGTCAATATAAGACCAAAACTACCTCAAATCCAAAACTAAACCAGACCAGCATAAAAATAATAGTAAACACAACCTAAGGTTTCACTGCTACAAACAGACTTCTCAAGTGTAAAGAACTACCAAAAACTACACAATATATATAATAATAAAAACTACCCACAAATCCATTCACTTCCCATCCACCCTTAATATTAAAAAAACTCTTAAATAAGTTAATTGCTTCAGAATAATAAATTTTCAATAATAAAGACTCTAATTCTTCTTTTGATTTCATTTCTCTCAAAGAAGATAACCTTAGCTTCATCAAAATCAATAGTGTGGCCTGTATCTTTTTCATGGACATACAAAGCAGAACTAAGATAACTATTTTTAACTCTACTTTTATGAACCTTTATTCTTTCATTTAAACTCAAACTACTCTGACCTATGTAAACCTTCTTACAAAATAAACAAGGAATAAACCAGGAATAATCTTTCTATCAAAAACTTCTTTTGTATTATTTAATAAATTATTCAATGTAACACCCATTTTCCAAGCAATTTTCTAATTTCCAAACCATTTACTATTTCTACACACAATTTTATAAGAAGACAATTTAAATGACAAAGAAATAAAATCATATTTTTCTTTAACCTTTACATCCTTACAAATATTACTATTAAATAAAATACTTTTAACAAATTTATCAGAGTATCCAACACTCAAGTAATCTTTATAAAATTGATATTTCTGAAACAAAGCTACCCCACTAGAATTATTTAATTTAATATTCCTATGACAATAATTCCTTAAAGCAGCTACTTTATGAGATACAGACTGATAGCTATCAGGTTTAATTATAGGTCTTAATTCTTTACTTTTAACTAAATGACTGCACAATAAACAATTAGTTTCTACATTTCTATTCACCAAAAAATCTAAAAAATTTTAACTTACCAAAATCTAACCACCCTCCTTCTAACACAAATTTTATAGAAGGATCAAAACATTTAAACTCATTTACAAATTCCTTCAATTTATCATTCTCAACTACAAATAAACAATCATCAACATATCTGACAAATAATTTTACATATAAACAATTCTTTTTAATAATAATTTCCTCTTCAGAAATATCAATTTTATAAAGATTACTTGAGTGTTGGATACTCTGATAAATTTGTTAAAAGTATTTTATTTAATAGTAATATTTGTAAGGATGTAAAGGTTAAAGAAAAATATGATTTTATTTCTTTGCCATTTAAATTGTCTTCTTATAAAATTGTGTGTAGAAATAGTAAATGGTTTGGAAATTAGAAAATTGCTTGGAAAAGAGGTGTTATATTGAATAATTTATTAAATAATACAAAAGAAGTTTTTGATAGAAAGATTATTCCTGGTGTAGTATATTTTATTACTTGTTTATTTTGTAAGAAGGTTTACATAGGTCAGAGTAGTTTGAGTTTAAATGAAAGAATAAAGGTTCATAAAAGTAGAGTTAAAAATAGATATCTTAGTTCTGCTTTGTATGTCCATGAAAAAGATACAGGTCACACTATTGATTTTGATGAAGCTAAGGGTATCTTCTTTGAGAGAAATGAAATCAAAAGAAGAATTAGAGTCTTTATTATTGAAGATTTATTATTCTGAAGCAATTAACTTATTTAATAGTTTTTTTTAATATTAAGGGTGGATGGGAAGTGAATGGATTTGTGGGTAGTTTTTAATATTATATATATTGTGTAGTTTTTGGTAGTTCTTTACACTTGAGAAGTCTGTTTGTAGCAGTGAAACCTTAGGTTGTGTTTTAATATTATTTTTATGCTGGTCTGGTTTAGTTTTGGATTTGGTGTAGTCTTGGTGTTATATATATATATATATAAATTAAGTTTGATATCTGTATTCGTTCCAAAATAATATAATTTATGTAAATTTTACTGCATTTTGGTATATATATATTTATTTATTTATTTTCAAATTTATTTAAGCAGTTGACGATAAGAAGATTAATATAAGTTTCAAATATCAAATTGCATATTAGTAAAATTGTATAGTTAAGTAAGTATTACAATTAAACCTTTTTATTTTTTATTTTTGGATATATTCTAATTTAGTACAGATGTAGGTACATACCAATTAGATATAGAGATATAAAACTTTAAATAAATATAGTCTTATTTTAACTTTAAATAAAAATGCTTTTATTTTATTTTAGATACAGAAAATAGGAATGATTATTTTTCTTTTTATAACACTTCAATTTTTTATTAAAATCAATAAAAAAGTTTTTTTTGACAAGAATTGCAGGTCTAAATATTAAGGGTTTCAATAAGATAAACTGATAATCAGAGTTTCAAATAATTTATCTCTAATCCATAATTAAGATTTGATAATTATTTGTTTAAAAATTTTGGTTTTATTTTTTAAAAATAGTGTGCAACGGGTCATTTTGTCTTCTTTCCTTTATTGTGCTGATACAGGAGTTATTATCAAACTAATGTTCAAATAACATAAATCTTCTCAGGCACTAAAAACTTTCCATGCATTGTTAATTTGCACCCATGAATTTCTTACTAAATATATAAACCCCAACATGAACAGGAATGTTTTTTAATGACTTCATAATAGCTAAACTTAAATCAAAACTGTTTGCCAGCCATATTTAGTTATGTGGAAAATTGATGATGACTAAACAAATAGTTCATTTATATTTGGGAAACTGATGTTGACTAAATGGATAAAAGCAACTGAGTTAAACCACAGGATCCTGAAAGTCCAACATTAAATTGTGAATTTTAATACAGGATTCTAAAATAATAATAAAAATTATGTACATAAAAGAAATAATGTTTTATGATTGCTGCTGGACTTTGCTGACTGCTGCAAAAAAATCCAATCCAGGTAATTGTATCAAAATCATTTTAATTTATATATTTTTTTATGAAATTCATTTAAATAATGAAATGAACTTCTATTTCATTATTAATTTCTTGGTTATTAATTTATTTACAATTCTTTTTAAATATTTAAATACAGGTATACTTTATATCCATGAAGTTTAAATGTAATTATAGGTGATTTGAACACAAGACTTTCAACCTATCTTCAGCTATCCAATATATTTCATACATTCAATACACATGACCACACACATGTGAAATAGATAAATGATCTCCAATTTATATATCTCATGCTGGACCAGCACTCATCAGTTGGTCCAAATCATCATATCCCATATATATATACACACACACCTGGGTCTCTTTTTACATGGACTTATTTAACACGATTTTGAAGTTCCGCGATTCATGTTTCACCAGAAGTCAATCTCCGATAATGTGCTATTACTTTAAATAATGAATTTCGCGCACTTACGTTATATTGAAAATAATAGCACATTATTGGAATTCTACTTTCATCTTAGTAATTTCAATATTTTTAGTGCTTTATAATAGTAAGATTTTATGCAATAATGAAATTAAAATCATGATTTCCACATTTTATGTATACACATTAAATTTTACAAGATAATAATGTAAATTTCTTCAAACATTGTGTGTGTTAATTTTGCATTTTAAATCACATTCTGTTTTTGCTTTTTAAAAAAGAATGTAATCAATTATTAATCATTTAGTGTCCACAAGTTTATTTTTAAAAGGTCAGTAATAGCAGTGGGCACAATTAAAAATTAAAATCTGATTTTTAATTATAATTAACAATTTAAAAATTACTTACGAGCGACTTGAAATTAATGTGATGTAAAACAAAATTTGATTTTTAACCGGAATTGAAAATTAAAGACAAAAATAAGAATTTAATTTTTAGTTGTTAGTTTTAATTAAATTTTTCTTAGCAGTGGTGAATAAATGTCTTTTTATTATCATAAGTCTAAGTTCATAAACAATTAATAAAATCATCATCGTTGTCATCAGAAAACCATTAATACAACATGAGAGTGAACTTGCCGCTAGTTGTATTTCCTCTTGTGAGAATAATTGCTGAGATATTCTTGTCTTCATTTAAGGAGAAGCCAAATACATCACACCACATCACATGAGAATCTGATTTTTTACTACTTTGCAAACGAATGTGCTTTTGGGAAAATAGTGATAATAATTAAAATGTGTATAAAAAATGTAAATTACTGTACTGTAAATTATGCATAAAAATATATTATTTTGAATAAAATTAAATATTATTGTTAAAAAAAGTTTGTCTTGTATCAATTTTTTTTCAAATTTGAAATTTTTTATTAGTCATATTTTATTTTCTTATTTTTTTTGCACTCGAATTTTAAAGTAATTTTACATTGGAGCTTTGCTTTTACACGAATTTTGAAAAATCACAGACCACATCCCCCCTTTTTCAATGTAAGTTATGTCTATTTTTGCACAATTTCATTTGCGCATGTTTTCTGAGGAACCTATCTATCGCATAAAATGAGACCCAGGTGTATATATATATATATATATATATATAATGCTTGGTTTATATTAAAATAACAAATCTTCAAATTTTAATAGACAGGCTTCAATCTACTTCACTCTCCAACTCCTCAATGAACTATACTATTAAAAATATGATGATGGACTGATCAAATACCTTGTTGAAGTCAATATTATTGTCATGCCCATTTTGACTTTGTCACTCTGATCCCTCATGCATAGATCCTTGTCCATTTAAGTACACAAAGAAGAGATGGGCAGGATATAAACTGATTCTGTAATATTTAAATACAGATAAACTCCAGGAATATAAAATATACCTGTATTTAAATATTATAGATTCAGCCTGTATTCTGTCCATCCTGCTAATGTGTATTTAAATGGACAAGAACTTATAATGAGGCATCAGAGTGACTTAAAGATCAACATAGATATGACAATAATAATGGCATCATCAAAAGATTTTTGCATGTATCATCACATTCTCAATGATATGGATAGCTAAAGAGTTGGAGGATGAAGCCAGTTTATTAAAGTTTTAAGATTTGCTTTCTGAATATAAATGGTGCACTCTTATATATATATATATATATATATATATATATATATATATATATATATATATATATATATGATACCCGTTATAAAATATATATATATAAAATTTTAACGGTAAATTCAATATTATATTTTAAATTCTTTTGTAGCACTTTTGATTACATGCTAATCCTCATCAGCTTTAACTGAATTTCAAATATTTTAAACTTAATGTTATGTATATTTCCATAAGCTATGTATGGCCATATTTGCAACTTGCCTATTAATAACATCTTTTTTATATTTATCAATCATAATTGCTTCTTTAATTTTCCTCTTTTTATGATTTCTTTTTTCCATTAATATTTTTATTTCACTACTATTAAATTTAAACTTATAATTACAAGTCTTTTCATCGTCAAAGAATACTGAAGCTGTATTAAAGTGACTATTTTTAATTTGATTATATAATAATTGATGCTCCTTCAATCTTTTCTCCACATAACATCTCGATTCACCGATATATAATTTTTGACATCCACATGCCATACACAGCTTATGGAAATATACATAACATTAAGTTTAAAAAATTTGAAATTCAGTTAAAGCTGATGAGATCTACCATGTAATCGAAAGCACTACAAAAGAATTTAAAATATAATATTGTATTTACCGTTAAAATTTCTTATATATATATGGCTGGATAGCTGAAGGGAGCTTGAAAGTCTGAGTTCAAATCGCCTATATTTTTTTTTCTAAATACTATAATTCTTTTTAAATTAACAATTTTTATGTAAAATAAATTTTATGATTTAAATAATATTGTATTATTATAATGCTAGTTGTAAGAGCTTACAAAAAGAAGTAAGTTATGATGGCTAAACTTCAAATTAATTTGTTTGTTTTAAAACATTTAATAAGTATCAATAGTTTGGGCAGAAATCATTTTTCCTAATATTTATTAGAAGTGAAACTTATTTTTGTAAAGCCATATAAAGTAAAAATTACAATAGATGTGGTAATAGAAATTATTATTTCTATGAATAATGTCAGATTTTTAAAATATTTTATTAATAACAGTGGATAAGGATGAGGTAATGAATTTATTGGCAACCCTATTTAAGTTTTTGCTGGAATAAGCTTTTATTTTATTGATTTGTTAATTAGTCTTAACAGTTATATAACTGTGTTTATACTTAAATAGGATATTAACATACTTATATGTAGTTTAGAAAGTATTTTCGAAATTATACTCGTCTTAATTTTGCAAATATATTTTGAAACATGCCAATAGTTTATTGTTGTTTTACATACATTTTCTTTATATTTTGAAGTATAGTTTAATTCAAATTAGTAATTATTTGTATGATTATATTATAGATATTTATTTATATATTTTTTAAGTATTCCCAAATGAGATATGTGTTAATTTGGTTGATGATAATAATCTAGTGTCTTACTGAATATATATTGTTAAGATATTTAAAATATGTAATGTCTGGACAAGTGACTATTAATAAACGCTTGGTAGCTAGGAGGTCAGTGCAGATGCCTTACAAGCAAGCAGTTGCTTGCAGACAGTTTTTGTGGGTTCGCTTCCCTGACAATGCTTTGACATATGGGGAAAAAAAGCTTAGTTGGAGTCTGTAGTAGTGTTTTCTGTTAAGTAAAATTTCAAAGCAAGATATATGCATATAGATATTGAACTTGGCTTTAATTGATAATATTGATTTAATTTTGAAATCTAATCCATGGTAGTATTTATAAAGATACATGATCTATGGATTTAGAATTAAGACCAATTGAGATATTTTTATATATAAACAGATTGAATAGATGCTAAATTGCACAGTTAATTATGAAATATAATAGCTAATAATATTAATAGTGCATGTTGTAATACAGCCTAATGAATTTATAATAAATATCTGATATTTTTTTATATTACAATGTCTCCTTTATTAATCATATGTTCTGGTCAACTGAATATTCTAAGGAAACTTTAATTTTCTACAACATCATGGCAATAAATTAAATTTCTGGTAGTAGTTGAAGACTTCATTGGTCTCTATAACTAAAAGCTTTCACCAATAAATTATAATCTTTCTATACAAATATCAGCAGCTTAAAACCCAATGAAGAATCACCCTTTAATGCAAGTATTCTAAATGGTAAATATAGTAGTGCTTTTTTGTGAAGGATGCTGGCCATAAGTACAAATCCTTGCTTTCATTGCATCAAGTAGTCTTAAAAAAATTATATAGTTGAAGCTAACCCACCTCACCACAATGTTTTAAAACCTTTCAGATATTTCATCAGATTTGGACCTTTAACCTTTCCATTTTTAAAATTACACAAAAAGCTGTTTGACTTTATTAAAGTGAATATCTTTGTCTAATCTAAAAAAAGTAGATAAAATGGATATATCATTAAAAGACATCATTTTCCTTAAATTAATTTTCAAAAGATGATTAAAATATTTGCTTCAGTTGTTTAAATTATCATTATCATCGTATAAAAGAAGACATTTCTGGATTTAATAGAATTGTGATATCATTTCTCATGTCCATATGTTTTTAGATGCATCAAAAAAAGATCTAGAATGACCATGACAGGGAGTGTCTTTATCTTTTTTGCAGTTATAATCCATCAAACATTTTTAAGCTTTCTTATTAGTCATTAAACATTTGCCTTTTACTTTATTTGAATAAAAAATCAATTGTTATTTTTGTTCCAAAAAGTATATGCCTCTAAAATTGTCATATGTGGAGTGGTTATCTCTTAATACCAAATTTTAAAAAAGTGCTAATAAACCAGTATCATTTGATAATGAACTATATTATAATCATTTAAGAATAAGTGCAATATCATTTTACTGTTGACCTTATTTAAAAGAAAAAAATTATCAATTTCTCATGCTTGATAAACTTTCAAACAGTTATTCTATTATTCTTTATTAAAATTAACATGAATAATCTAAAAAGCTTTTCATTAGAGTTTCTTGGTTTTATAAAATTAGTGAAACAATATTTCAAATAAAGTAATATATTTATAAATAATTTTATTGAAAAACCATATATAATAATGATACAATTGTAAATTAAAAAAAAATAGTTATCCATGTTAGTCAGGCAACCAAATGTTCTGATGTGGTTACTGGTGTTGTTAATCCAGCGTAATCAGGCTCCACGTGTTGTCAAATAAAATCTGGATGAGATTTTTCTGTCCTTATGGTGAAATTCCTTCAGCTTGGAAATGAATGTGTCTTCAGGCTTGGGATGAGGAAAGGTAAACTTGTTGTGACATCTGGCCATTCAGATGGCATAAGTGAGAAAGGTTGAGAGTCTTGGAGTGACATAATCCCTGGACAGGAAGCAGCATTTGATATTTAAGATATTGTTCAGGGAAATGTGGCAGTGGTAAGTAATGAAAGTTCTGATTTTGTTATATGTTGGGCAATCATTTATCATATGATCAAAGGTTTCACAGGTTCTATGGCAGTTGTGATACGTAGGATCTATATTCTTGAGGAATTTCCTGTAGTGCAGAAACCAGTTCATCTGGAGTGAATCCAGGTTGATTTTCATTAGAAAGTTCAGAAACCTTGGATCCAGCTTGAGATGCTTGAAAAACCTGGTGACCACCTGATTGTTACCACTGAGGTAAAGAATGGTAAGAGTTTTGTGTGGGAAATAGCAGGTTATGAGCATCCCAAATGGAGATTTTTTGTCTGAATACTAGAGTAGAGTGGACATTGTGAGTGAAAAAGTAGTCAAGTATCTGATTTAGCCAGCTTATCTTTGAAGGTGGTGGTCTATCCGATGGAATGACTGGTTGTTCCACTACAATCTGGAGAAATTTCTTTTGTAGGATGTGGATCAGAGAGTGGCACTTTTGGTAATATATAGAAAACGTTGCGTGCAACAACATACCATTATTTTTACTATGTCTCTGCATGCATTCAATTCTTATGGCCACTGTTTTACCACTCCACAAAAGCCGTGCACAGATTCGTTTGATTTTTGTGTTGAAAGTATTTGCCATGTTAATTATGGGTAGATAGTAGCTAATCTTTGCCAGTACCTTGATATTGAGAAGAGAGATTTTCCCTTGCAGTGATAAATAAACCTTGGCAAGGTTTTTAACTGTGTTGGTGGTGGCTTCAATGATGGAATTCTGTATTTGTATCGACATGGCTTGCGGTGACTTGTATATGGGAAACCCCAAAAAGTTTTGGGGGTCTTCTGAGAAAGGCAATGATATCTTCTTGCCAGTGTTGATTTTCCAGGCTGATGACTTGTTGAGGTTGAAGGAAAGTTTGGAGGATTCGGAAAATTTTTTGATTATTTGGATGAGAGGTTTTAGATATTTTTGGGAGGGTAAGGTGACAAGTACATCATCCATGTAGGCAAATGCTTTACAGTGTTTCTTCAGCTGGAGTATATAGATTCCTGAATGTTCTGCCTCAATCTGTTTGAGAAGAGGGTTTAAGTAGAGTATAAATAGAAGACCACTAAGTGAGATTCTTGGGGTATGGATCTTGAAGGAATAAAACCATCTGTAAAAAAACCATTTAGGGAAATGTGGACCAATCGGTTATTTGGTAGATTGTCCAATATCTGAATAATTTGAGTAGGAATGTCTAGTGCTGAGAGGCAATTGAGCAGGAGGTTGACATCTACTGAATCAAATGCTTCAGAGATGTCTAGCTGAATGGCAATGGGTTTGTATAGATTTTTGGATCTGATATGATCACAGAGGATTTTTTACCTCCCCTATTGCAGAGAATGTGAATGAGCCCTTCTTTGTGAATTGCAACTGGGATATGTTGTCCAGAATAACATCTTGTATTTTCTCCTTGATCACACCTTCAATGACCTTAAACAGAATTGGGGTCATGGAGATGGGTCTTACGCTAGATAGAGCAGATGGGTCCTGGTTTTTTTTAAGAAAGGGGACCATTGCTATGGGATAAAGTTTGGGAATAGTTTTTTTGCTGTTTGCAAGATGGTTAATTAGTTTTAATACTATGGGAGCTGTGAAATTCTCAAGGTGTGTAAGTATGAACTTTAGAATGTCGTGTAGTCCTGGATGGACATTGGACAGTAGGGTGGTCAAGCAGTTTTTGATGTTGTTATTCCATGTTCATTGTTTTGTGATGTCTCATGCCAATGATTTGTGGGGTAGGTAACAGAGTTTGATAGGCAGTTTTTGAAATATGACTCTATTTGGATGAGCATTTGGTTGCCAGAGGTATGGCTACCACTGATGAGGAGAGATAAAGGAGTTTTTTGTTTTTTTCTTGTCCCCAGAGCCCATCTGAGATAGCCATGTGTCCAGCAGTGTTGGCCAGATAAGTATAACCTAGCATTCTTTATGCATAAAAATTACAAGAATTAAACCTAAGAAAGTAATTTTCCTTAATTTTATTTCTTCAAAGAAAATTTTTTAGATTTAAAACTTTTTATGCCAATGAATAAAATTTAAATTTTTAGTTTATTATTTTTATAAAATAATTATATAATCTAATATGTAATGAATTATAATTATGTTTCTATTCTTGCATGAAATAATATCATAGTTCATGGAGGTAAAAACATTATTATGACATGATATGTTGGACTATTTCCATCATCTATGATCAAATGTTGAATGTATAGAAAATTTTTAACTTTATTTAACTTTCCAAATACAAACAACTTGTTGGTAATAACACAGAAATAGACAACACAGGTTAGTAATTCTACAATGTATTGAATAGTATTATGCTCCACTCTTCTTCAGGTGTTGCTGGCCTATATGCACAAAAACAATATTCACTTAGAAGTTGAACTCGCACCTTTAGATTCTTGAATATCGAATTTAAGGCAAATGCTCTTCCAGCCTTTGACAGAATAGTTCAGTTGGTAGAGAGTTTGCCTTAAATTTGATATTCAAAAATCTATTTTCTAAGTGAATGTTGTCACTGTACATATAGGCCAGCCACACCTAAAGAAGAGTGGAAAATAATACTACTTGAAACATTGTGTAATTACTAACCTGTGATGTCTATTTGTGTGTTATTACTAACAAATTGTTTGTATTTGTAAAGTTTAAATAAAGTTTCCAATTTTTTATATATTGATGAAAATAGTCCAACATATCACATTATATTGATACTTTTGTATTGTTTGAATCTTTTATATAGTGCAAGAAAATATGTTTAAAAAATATATGTATATATAAGATTCTAACATTAATTAAATAAATCATTTTTTTTTAAATTAATAACTAGTATATACTTATAAATGTATTCATTTATTTTACTTATTTTTTGGGAGGTGAAAAAAAAATTCTATGAAGATATAATGATTTTGGTGCTATTTTTTATTATTTAAAATGTAAATATTTTTTATATAACTCCACTCATGACTGCAGAAATAAAAGCATTTTTCTCTATTGCATATTATTTGTTATTTTTCTTAATCTATTAAATTAATTCTTCAATTGCATATTTTATATTTCAAAATAGATTATGTTGTTATTGGTGGAGTTTTTATGAATGTGTGTCTATATTAATAAAATTAATTTAAATTATATGATCCACATATTCAACTTATATCTAAATCATTCCTTTTTAAATATATTAGCTATTATTTTTCACTAATTGACTGCATTAGGATAGGGTGAAAAAAAAAGATTATCATCATCATGTATGCAATTTTTTTTACTGGCACCCTGATACAAGTAGTATAATTGTTATTATTGATGTTCTTAGAATTAATATCTGAATACAAATATAATTTATATATTTGTAGTTTAGATATGATTATAGAGGATTTGAACACATATTTTCAAGCTTCCTTCAGCTATTCACTCTATCTCATACAATCGACATACATGACCATACACATGTAAAAAAGATAAATGATCTCCAATATATGCAACATACATATGTGCAAAAAGTGTTTACAGTTTACTATTTTCATTGGTCACTACATGTGCCATATGAATAATGTGATGTTTTAAACAAAAATAGAACAGATATTTCCACAGTCTTAAAAATATTTCATTAATATATATTGATAAGTGTATAAATATTCAAATACAGCAGCAATTTCAGTGTAATAAACTTGACGCATATTCAGGTACAATATAATTTAACACCAATTAAAATTGCCATGCTAACTGAATTATGTGATCTAATTATCAGCTGTACTAATAATAGTAAATATAAACTAATAACTTTATGTGTGTAACTATTTGAAATTTAACATTTGTTTAAATTTTCTGTAGTAACCCATTATGTTTTCTAAGAGTTGTCTGTGCCAAATTAAATATTTTTGCAGGTATTTTTTAATTACTAAAATGTGATGGGAATTTCTATATAATAACTTAGAGTAAATTTCAGCTATGATGCAAATAGGCAACCTTTCATTAAAATTGATCACAATTGCATTAGTATTTGGCTAAATTGTGTTAAAGGGACTATTGTTAATTTATGACTCTAACTTTATAAGTGTAGTAAATCAGACAGAATTTCTTTATAGGCATAAAAATTTGAAGTTTAGCAATTTCTTAGAAACTTTTTTTTTAAACTATATTAGACAAATACTACTCTGATTACTAAATCACATGTTTTACACTAAAATAATTAATTTAAATTGTTGATTGCCTAATTAAATCATAGATGATACTTTAATGTAGATTATTACATAAAAATCTCCATAACATTTTTGAATCATCATCATCATCAACCATTATCAATCCACAGTAGGATTCAATCCATCTTTTCCTATCTTTAGCTTCTCTTCTCCACATCACCCCTGCACATTTTCTTATTTCATCCATCCATTTCACATGTGATCTCTTTCTGGGTCTTTTAAATCTCTTGGAATCCAGTTCAAAATTTCAATTGCTCATCTATTATCATATTATTATATTATTTTTTAATACACCTTTATAAGTCTATAAACACATTTAAATTAAATAACGCAACTTAATGGAATAATGTTTGGTTATTGTTGAAAAATTAAAAAAGTTGTTGTACTTTAAATGTTCACACACAAAGAAGTTTCTTTATCTGATTTACTTTTGGATTAATATAAATCATAAAAATATCACTGTCAATACTGGATCATGTGAACTCAACTAGGATAGTAATTTTAATTGGTTATAGCATAGATACATCATAACTGAAACCTTAATCTAAGTTTTTACAAAAAAATTATAATTATATTTCAATGTTTATATATATACGACTGCCAAAAATTTTTTAGCATTATATATATATATATATATATATATATGCAATGAATTATATATTATATGTGTATTCTGTATTATTACTATCGACAATAATGGCGTTAACTAACAAAGGTATTCACTGTTTTTAAATATTGTTTTGATATATATATACAGTATTCCATGTGTGTATGTTATATTATTTTTTCCAAAAAAAGGTATATGAAATTACACAATAGAGTATTATAACTAATACATAACAATTGATTAATATTATCAATAGTATTCCTTCTATAACGATTAAATTAAAACTTAAAAATAATTGTGTATTATATACTTAAAAAATAATATATTTGATTCATTGTTGGCATTTAAAATGTAATTCTTGAGTATTTTTTTTACTTTTTTTGAAATTTTTTATAAAAACAGTATTATTATCTATTTGCTATTTTAATAATAAATATGGAAGAATTAAATTTAGTTACTAGTAAAAGAAATTGTTAGATGTATTTTTTAAGTTATTCTGATCATGTTTATATATTTTCTTGAGTTTCATCTATAAAAGTAACTAAAAAATAACCTACGATTAATTTAACTCAGAACGCTAATTTTATTTTTAATTTGTAGTATGTTATGAATGACGTAATTTTAAAACTGTGATTCTGGTATGAATTAGGATAAGAAAGTAGTAAGTAATTTCAAACTACTTCTAATACTAATAAAGTGTTATCAGTTTTTCTCGTAATACTTACAATCCGAATACTCTATTAGAGAAGTACTAATATGTTTTTCATGTATTAAAAATTAAACCGAAAATCACTTTTTTAATTATTTATTGTAAGCATTTGAAAAAAATATAATATTAATTAAGAAGTATCAAAATTAAACACACTTACTGATTGTTCATTGATTGCTTTTAATAACAATTACCTAAAATCAAACAAGAAATATATATATATATAATGAATTTTGTAAATATCATTTAGCGGTATTAATGATCTCTAACTTTTTGTATAAAATAGAAGATATATATTATGTACTTAAACTAAAATATTTATAATTAATATTTTATTTAGAGTGGATCGGGAAATTTACATATGCCTTTTTTATTCCAAAATGAATGCTTTCATCACTTACAAAATTCATACATTGGATTTTCAGACCTTCCATTCATTATCTGCTTTACAATTGTTATAATTGTACAATGGATATTGCTGATTAATTATTCATTTGTTGAATTAAAACAAATCTTGTCATATTTTGTTGAATTAAAACAAATCTTGTCAGACAGTTCAAAACTGAGAACAATTTGATGTTGTTTCTAGACAAAACATTTTTCATTATATCAAATAAATTATAAACTAAATTATTTAATAACATTAATAATTAGTCTATTAATTTTATATGTAAATATGTTGAACAATGGAGCATCAAAAAAATATTGTATTTTTTTCAAAAACGACATTGTTACTAATTTGTAATTACATGTTAGATTATGTTCATCAACTAATTTAATTGTTAACATTTTTTTTTAGAAAAATTTAACTTTATTTAAATTTTTCACATACATTCAACTATTAATATTAACATACATATTAACATATAACATAATGTTTTAAGTGGTATTGTTTTGCCTTCTGTAATCCTATTCAACCAATGAATTATCAATGGAACTGAACAAGTATGCCATTTAGCTCCTAGATTTGTGAGTACTGAATTTAATGTAACATTCGATCCAACTAAATTATTTTTTAATGTCAATGTAAAACTTCCTTATATTTATTTATGAATTCTGATTTTTTTTTTCTGAAATATAGGATTAATGAATAGTTTTCAAATATTATGGATGATAATGCTAGATTGACTTAGTCATTTGTCACCAGTCGTGTGAATAACTTATTTACATTTCGTTTTTTTGTCCTCTTTCTCATGTTCTTGACTTTTTGCAATGAAGCACATTTTCTTAGAACATACATGGATGGCTACTTCAAATACTTTTTGTTTTTCTAATTATTACTTTGGGTTCTTTTAATTATAAATTCAGAGAATAGATTTTACCAATAAATTTTTTTCCACATTTTTATTTTTTATAGATTCAGTTTTTGATTTTCGGCATTTTAGTTTTAGTTTTTTAAGAGTTAGAATTCTTCACAATATGCTACCGTTTTGGATAATTGTATTGACATTATTGATTGCAGATTTTTTTAAGTTTATTTGTTCTTGCTGATACATAAAATACCTGTCATATTTTATTACTTTTTTGCTTTCTACTCAAGATTTTCTCAGTGATAGCTGAAAAATAACCTTACTAATAAATATATCTCTATCTGTAAAAGTACAAGCAGTAAAATAGAAAGATTAATCCATGAAGTTTAGATTGTTAGTATTTGTTTTTCCTTTAAGAAATAGACATTTTCAGTCCATGGTAATATCGATGTATTTTGCATCCAGCCAGACGATATCTGTTTTATATGCCAAAAATAATTTATGATTATAAGATATGTTCAATTATCTACTGCATAATGTATTAAATGAAATAAGTAGACATCATTGAGGTATATCATTGTAGTCTCCGGTTTTGAGAAAACCTTACTTTTTAAAAAAATAAACTCTCAAACACTACAATTACCATATCGATTCTTATTTATCCTATGGTTTTAATTAATAAATTTAATAATATTACAAAACTATAATACATTTGTTTGGTTTTTATTTTCCAATTTGGTTAAATTTTTAGCTAGTAAGAGAAAATTGTAAACCATCACTAATATCGCTTTTCATAAATTAATTTGACCTTTAATACAAGGGATTATTTTAAAATAAAACTTTCGCATATAAATGTATATGTCAATAATGATTACAATTTATATAAACAGACATGTAAAATCTTACCTTTTAACTTTATTTTTCAAACAAATATTACAAATTCTCAAAAATTAAGGCAAGATGTTTTAATTGAAATAGATTGACATCTTTTTTTTTAAATATATAATTAAGTAAATGTATTAAATTCTAATTCTAAACAAAAATCGTGTTTGTTATTAATTATTTGATTAAAGTGAAAATTTTAATTGCAATTTCTAGGCATTATGCATATATTTTATTTTAATAAGCGTGTCTGAAACGTGTAATTTTGTAATTAATGTAAATATCTATTTAATAAGTATAAAGCTATTTACTGATTTTAATGAGTTGTAAATAAACAAACTTGTTTACTATCAGATCTCATAAACAATTCTCATTTTCAAGGCGACCGACTATTGCAACTCAAATGGAAATGGTAAATGTAAATTGCTTTGAAATTCTCTAAGGTTATTTTAATTTATTCATGTGTATTGTCTAATATTATAAAAAAATAGAAACAAATACATACGTGTAACAATGACATATTGTTTGAATAACTTTTTTTTAATTTTTAGATAAAACTGTTTTGTATAAATTATATAATAGGATAAAATAATAAAACTTATTTTAAAAAGCTAATAGGAAAGGGAAAATACATCCAATAATTTTCCCCCAAAAAAATAGTACAAACCAAAGATATCATTTATCAAATCTTTCCAACAACTGTTGACGATATTAACAGATTTTCATCTTCATTTATTTTCTAAATAGCAATACCTTGATACCCATTTACTGTCCAGTTCTATCTATAAGATCTCTATTTGAAATATATTTATTATAAAGCATCGTGAAAACATTACAAAGTTTTACTTATTCTGATTTCAAATATAACGTCAAAGGTATGACTGGATAGATTTATTATAACAACACCCCAATGTCTTTATTGTCTGCATATTCATATATATTGAGTTCAAATTCTAAAGGCAAGTTAACTTATGTTATCATTCAATTATAATAGTGATTTCAATAGTTTTTTTTCATGTCTTCTAGATATGTAAAGTTTAATAAAATTAAGAACAAAAATTTGTTTATGTTTATCTGAAAAAAAACATAAATATATTTGGAATATAAAAGTATTATCAAGTTTTACCTAATTTAGTTTATAAATCAAGGTTAACGATATAGCCGGGATATATATTCCAACAATACTAAGATGCTGTTAATAGTATCCACATTTCTATATGCTAAGTTTTCATCTTAAAGACAGGTTAAGTATTATAAATAATTGATGACTCAAGTAAGTATTAGTCATTAGTTTTGATTATCAATTTAATGAAAAATTTTTATATTTTACATTTGCTTCTGACATATAACAATAAAACTTATTTATTATATAATTATTTTTTTATATTCTCAAATTGTAAATATAGCTTTTAGATAAAAATTATTTAGTAAAACTTTGTATAAGATTAAGCTATTTATTAATAAAATAATGTAAAAAAACCTGTTCTTTTTAAAACTTATCATTAGTTTAATTATACATATAATGAGAATTTCTCCAATTATTAAACTAGATAAAATTTCAATTATAATGTAAGAGTGCATTTTAATTTAATGTAATGTTTGAAAGTACATGATCTAGTAATAACAGTAGTCTCATCTACATTAAGATAAAAGTGACAATTTCTAACTTAGTACCCAATCTAAAATATAAATAATATACTGAGAATTTATATTTCAAATTCTAGCACAAATAAAATATCTATCTCTTATTTACAATTTATATATCAGCTTGAGTACTAAACTTAAAAAATTAATTTTTATCTTTGGCAATGGTCACAATTATTATCACGTAATGGTATTCATTATAAATGCTTTAATTTTATATAACTTTTAACTAAATATGTGACCATCTCAGTAAACTTCTTAAATATGTCTCTATTAGACAAAAATCAAATTAGTTTTAAATTAGCTTGCTTTGTTTAAATCATATATCACCCCCTTTTCTCTTTTAATGTTATCTTATACTGGTTGTAGAAATAATCTTTTGCAAAAAATTGCCACTTATTTTTTACTTTTTAAGACAAATAATAAAACCTATTATAACTAATGGAAACATAATAAAAAACGAATTTATTCCATAGAAAGCATCCAATTGTCTATAAAAAAAAGTAGTTGCAGTCTACATAGTTGTAAATTTCAATCAACTTTTGCAAAAAAAAATATTTTTTTTTAATTTTAATACAAATATAATAAAAATTATTGTAACTAATAGTAACAATAATAAGAAGCAAATTTATTTCATTATAATAATTTATTATAAGAAAAACAAATTAGTGATTATAACTGTCAAACCAGTAAAACATCATGTTATCACTTTGTTTAATGCATATGTAAACTGCTAAAGCAATAGTAAATATTTTCAATACTGCAGCCTAAGACAAGTTATAGTAATCAATATATACTAAAGGGTTCTGCATTATAAACCTTATCTAATGCCATCTGATCCAACATTCCCAGACTTATTGCTAAATTATGGCTTTTATCAGAAAAGATCTTGAATCCAGGAGCAATATACCTAGAATGTTGAACCTAATGCATACATCCAGTAACCATGTTTTGCATTTTTGGTTAACTGTAAAGCTATCCTCTCATACTGAAAATACAGGAATGTTTTCAATTCAAACTAATTTCTTTGTATAGTTGTACAAATATGAATGACATCCAGTATCTATCTATTTATGTGTCTTTGTTTTTAAACCATAAACATCATTATCCTTAGCAAGAATTAGAATTAAATCATTGAATAATCACATGGTGATCTTTTCTTATGGATTTGTAAGCTGTTAAAGCAGTAACAAAATTTTCAGCACTTTGACCACTAACTGAAAACTATAGAAATCAGTGGATATTAAAATATTGTGGACTATAATTCCTACCCAGTGCCTTCCCATTCAATATTTCCAGACTAGATTTCTAGCTTATGGCTTACATTTGTTAGGCACCATAAAAATGAAAGCAATGCATTAGGAACTTTGGAGATAATGCAGCCCTTTGGCACTAACCTTTTACCTTTTCATTATTTATAAAGATATTAGTCCATACTAAAAATAGAACAATGTTTTCAGTTAAGCTGATAATTTTATAGTTAACTAACAAAGTAAATGCTGGGTATTGGAGGGTGCAATATATCCAAATATACAGGTACCTTGCTCCCAGTTCAAAGGGCTTTATTTTGATAAGAAACATAAGTTAGTAATTTAGTCTGGAAATTTAAATGGGAAGACACTGGATAAGGTTTTTAATATGCAACCTTCTAGCATTTGTTAATTATTACATTATGCACTTGGTGTCACTATTGTGTGGAAAAATTTGCTACTTTTTTAGAAACTGTCAACTGAATTAAATTAAATAAAAGTAATTTATATATTCTTTACATTTATGATTTTATGGCTATATATATATATATATATTCATTTTTTATGCAAATAATTTAATCTCTATTCTAAATAATGTGTATAAATATCAAATATGAAATGATAATTACATAAAACATATACATATATTAGGTGTAGATTGTAGTTAGAATGTCACAGAATAATATTGTAGCTATGCAGGATAATATTCCCAACCACATGTTTTATAGTAACATATTTAATTGGTTGTTGTCTAATTACATTTTAGCTCAAAATTTACTTAATTACATCAGAAATTACTATCATTTGTTAATATTTATGATTTTGTCCATGCATATATTTATTTATTGTTAATATTATTTTAAATGATTGTTTCAGCTGGATTCATCTAGACATTGCCCATTTTGAATCAAATTAGATATTTTTGATATAATGTTAATATTAACAATATGATTATGTATAGTGGAAAAATATAAATTATATGTTCATACCTTAATAAGAGAGGATTATTTATACATATATTGTGATGTACACACATGTTGCTATCTTTAGTTTTCTTGTAGGGTATAAATAACTGAATAAATAAGCAATTAAAGGTAATGTTTAATAATAAAAAAATATTTACTGTTTAGAATGAATCTTAAATAAGTAAACCATTTATTTATTAAATTTTAAAAATAAAACATTTTAGGTAAATTATTTTTGAATGATAACAATGCCTTATTAGAATCAGAAAAAAGAAAATCACATGATCACAAGCCAGCATTTTTAAAAAAAGGACTGCATTTTGCTGCCATAGCTGCAGAAACATTTTTAGCAAGCTGACACATACTTTTTTGCTTAAAAATTTGTAAATAATTGAAATATAGATACTCTTCATATACCTGGAGCCTAATTGTAAATATAGGGGATTTGAACTCATAATTTCAAGTACCCATCAACTATTCACACTATCTCATATCACTGATACACATGTCCACATGCATATAGAAAAGATAAATAATCACCAATATAAGTGAATGTGTGTATAGTTGATGGGTACTTGAAAATCGTAGTTCAAATCCTCTATATTTAAAAATTTGTGTTTATTCTACCTTACTTTTATAAATATATTCAGGATATATAACATGAAATATCATTGTGAGTAAGACAACTCTAAGTTTTCCCTTCATTGGGTATCTTCATGATTGACCCAAATCAATATCACAAATGCTATGATGAGTACCATAGAATAAACATAATTGAATTCATCTGGATTGTAAAATCATAAAGAATTATAATTGGATATCATCTAATAATTCCAATTGTTTATGGATCCTTATGTTTATAGTTTTTTTAGCAAAAAGTACCAAAAAATATTACCGAATAATGGAATATAAGCTGAAGTGATATACATGCAAAACTGTAGTAACCAATGCTAATAAAATTCTTTTAAATTAATACTGTCAGATAAGTTTTATTAAAAAAAGAAATGGTTAAAAAAGCCTAATGATAATTTTAATGATAAATATTTACAAAAGTTGTTTTTTATCATTAATAGTTTTCATTAGTATAACTTACTTGGCATTTGTTATCATTTAAAAGATGAAAGAAATACACTTTTAAAAAATAATAATGAGTTAATATTTATCTAAATAAATTTACATTGTTATTAATTTATATTCTTTGATTTGCCCATTTACATCAATCATTATAAAATTATTTTATTACACAATTTTAAGATAAAATCATTGTACTTCTTGTACTAAACTTTATCATCAAGTGTGTCATCATTTCCAGAATTTATTTTTTTTGCCAAGAAAGATACTCAATCTCTGGACCTTATAAAATTTATTAGTCCATTGTAAATATAAATTTAAACTGCCATAGGGACCTTTGTGAATCATATTTATTTGTCTATTTTAGTCATATATTTAATGGCCTAAGTACAACATTTATGTAATATATTTTAGAATACCCAAATATTTAGTGCTTAATTGGAGAAAACCACTTGGTTCATACTTTATTTATTATATGTATTTTCCCAGTTCTGTGAAGCACTTTCAGGCCAGCTAGCCTAGCTCAGTTATACTATTTTATTATATTTATGTATCCCCAAATATGCAAGCTATTCAGTGAACATCACTTATTTTATCTTTACATTTTTGTAATCTTTGTTAGTTTTCCTTTGCATTTAGCTCATCCAACAAAGAAATATTGCTATTTATGAGACAAGGTTGCCTTCTTAGCCTTGTTTTCATATATATATATATATATATATATATATATATATATATATATATATATATATAGAGAGAGAGAGAGAGAGAGAGAGAGAGAGTTCGCAAAAACAAACTCTTAAAGCTTTAAGAATACCCTCAATTCAAATATATATATATATATTACTTTTAAAATGTCAACTTTCCTATAATGGGAAAGTTGATATCATGGAATTATGGGAATGTTGACATTTTAAAAGTATTAGTTGACAAAAACTACAAAGATAGTTGAAAGCGCTTCTAAGTGACTGTTATAGATATATTTTTATAAACTTTTAAATACTGTATTTTTTAATATTTATTTATAAATTTACGTATATATATTAGAATATATATATATATTAAATTAAATTAAAGCAATAAATTATTTTTTAAAGTTATCCATATATAAACACAATTTCTGTATTAGCAAAAATATGTATGTTATAGATGTAAAATGAATGTTTTCGCCTGGACTATAAAATCTTATGCAGATAAAATATATATATATGTGTGTGTGTTTGCAATCGAATGTAAACCTGTTGGTGACTAAAATTCACTGGGAAAATTACATTTCTATCCATATGTATAATATTTTAAACAAACAATTATCAAAAAAAAGTTTCAAATTATTTAGTGCTAAATAATATTTAATAAATTATTTAGCATTGTATAAGTTAATATTTGCATTCTTGGAAATTAAGTCTATCTTGTGAATTTAAATCATTAGAAAATATAAATGAAATTGCAGGAGCATCTCTGCTAAATTCAACATTTATTCTAATATATAATGTCAAATCTACTATCCATATAACATCTTGCACTGAAGATCTTTTTTATAGTAAAGTAGATAACTTGGACACTAGAAAGTATTCCATTCATATATGGCTGGTTTATCAAGAGGAAGTTATCTTTGAAGAATTAAAATTTCATTCCACTTTTTTTTATTTGCATTGCTGAATTATTTATAATAGAATGTACCATGTACACCTTAATTGCCACTCTACAATGCAGTTTAACATATGCTTTATTTTATCTCATCTTGCCTACAGTTTCAATTGTCCAGCAGTCATCATGAGAGCTACAACATTTAAACATAAACAGTTAATACCTATCTATACATATATCATTATATACACACATACATATACAAATATATCTATAAATATAAAAATATTTCAAACACTCCAACTATTAACTTAAATATGGAAATATCCCTACCATGTAAAACCTTTTTATAAGTGAGATGAAGAGGTTTTAGATTGTAGAGATATTAAAACTCCAAAATTAAAATAATAGCTGGAGTGTTTGAAATGTTTTTTATATATATATATATATATATATATATATATATATATATATATATATATATATATATATATATATATATATATATATATATATTGGTATGTGTATAGATAGGTATTAATTGTATATGTTTAAATGTTGTAGCTCTGATAATGACTGCTGGACAATTGAAACTGTAGGCAAGATGAGATAACATAAATAATATGTTAAACTGCATTGTAAAGTATCACTTAAGGTGTATATGAAGTGTATCTTCTAAATTTATTACATATTATAGAGCATTATATAAGTTTATATGGGCTTTGAACATTCTATCATCAGATTTTTAATGAAATGGATGGCTGAAGAGTTGTGGGTGAGAGTAATTTAAAGCCTGTCCATTAAAGTATGAAGATTGGCTATCTTAATATAAAGTTGACCACTAGATAGATAGATAGATAGATAGATAGATAGATAGATAGATAGATAGATAGATAGATAGATAGATAGATAGATAGATAGATAGATAGATAGATAGATAGATAGATAGATAGATAGATAGATAGATAGATAGATAGATAGATAGATAGATAGATAGACAGATAGATAGATAGATAGATAGATAGATAGATAGATAGATAGATAGATAGATAGATAGATAGATAGATAGATAGATAGATAGATAGATAGATAGATAGATAGATAGATAGATAGATAGATAGATAGATAGATAGATGTTGAGGTAGTAATCTGGACCAACTGATGAATGCTGGTTTAGCATGAGATATGTATATTAGTGATTATTTATCTTTTCATCATGTGTGTGATCAGGTAGTTAGCAATATGAGATGCATGGAGAGGTGAGGGTTGTGTGAAAGTCTGATTTTGAATCTTTTATATAGAAATAATATTGTAAAATGAAACATTTTATTAATAAAATTGATAAAATAAGAGTTAGTTATAGCTATATTACATCATATACATTTCATCCCAATAATATTTTACAATATATTAACATTGTGTTGCTGGTATAGCATGAGTACAAGAAATTAATTATAAATAATATTTTAGTTTTAGATTTTTAGATTTGATATCTTGAATTCAATAGATTAATTTTAGTTTTTTAGTTTTATTAATATATATTATATAACTGAATATTTGTAAATACAGTAACTAAATAGTTAAAAAATTTTATCCACTTAGGAGCGCTCGATTATATATATATATATATTAATATTTTTTGGATAAATGATTTCATATTATTATTATTTTCAGCATATTCTGTGTAATAAAACAGCTAGATAGCTGACGTTTCAGTACAATAACAAGTACCTTCCTCAGAGTGTCCTCTTTCTCAAATCATAGGAATGTATGTGAGATTTTAAATCGTTTTTGTCTTTTTCTTTTTTTTTCATATGTAATTTCTATTGGTTGAGTAGTTTTAAATTTTATTTTGTTTTCCAATAACTTCGTCTAAATATTGTTAATCTTCTTTAAATCACACCTTTCATTTATGCTCTTGGGCCTTTTAAAAGTCTCTATAGCTTCTTTTAGCAATTTCTGGTTGTATTGTTCAATTTTTGCTACAATATTTGTTTTATCAAAATTGATATCATGATTAGATATATATATATATATATATATAAGAATAAATTTATGATGAATTGATATCATGATTAGATATATATATATATATATATATAAGAATAAATAGCTGATGAATTGGATTTTTCTCTAACTGCCAGAATGTGTTCTTCTTTTCTAATATTTATTCTACGATTAGTCTGTCCAATATATGTATGTGAACAGACCCTACAAGGAATTTCATTAATGAAATATTTCCACTTCCTAAAGATAAAATTTCTTTGGAGTGTCATGGTATATATGAAATTCCATGTACAGTCTGTTCACATACATATATTGGACAGATTAATCATAGAATAAATATTAGAAAGGAAGAACACATTTTGGCAGTCAGAGAGAAATCCAATTCTTCAGCTATTTATTCACACATAAAATTAACTAATCATGATATCAATTTTGATAAAACAAATATTCTAGCAAAAATTGAACAATATGACCAAAATGCTAAGAGAAGCTATGGTGACTACATAAGAGTAAAATAATTAATTAGCTTTTTAATTCTTTCTTTATTTTATGTATATGAAACCTAAATTGAATGACATTTTTTATTCAAATTTGAACATAATGGCAATATTCTGATTTGCTATGGCTTTAGTCACTAGTTCTTCCTGTTTTCTTCTGCTTAATAGATTATTTCAAACAATAATAAATCTACTTTAGTTTATTTTTGTTTTGTAGATTTTAGATCTAATTAAGGAATTAGCATAGCTCTGAATTCAATTACTGCTTACGCAATACAATGAGAAGTTTTCATATTGCTTTGTCAAGATGAAAGGTGAATTTTAATTTAATTTGACTTTTTTTTTATTTTAAATTTTATTTATTTAAATTCTATATTTGTAAATAAAAATAAAATATATTTCATTTTTATATGTATAATGTTTTTTTAAATATTAAAATTAAGCATGGGTAAAAAAAAATGATGGGGTTAATGTTCCGGTGTCTTTTTTTATTTCTTATTACAAATTAAATATTTTTATAATTTTTAAAAATATTTCATTTGTTATTACTCTTAAAAATATTTTAAATAATGATTATTATAGAATATGATAATATTTTGTTACAAATTAAACCGAAAATTCCATGTATGAAAGATTTAGCAATCATTTTAAGCCTAGATTTTATTATGGTTAATTTGCGAAATGATGAATGCAGGTAGAGAACTTACAGTTAAATATTTTTTTATTATATCTGTGCTAAAAGCAAAAATATTACAGATAATTAAACTTAACTAAGATTGAAGTCACAATTAACTACTATTAATTTTGTTTTAAAATAAAGATTGACTTACAGCTAATTAGCTTAAGAGAATAATACCTTCCAATTAATTATAAAACACTCAACATATACCAATCCCATCTTTTCATATATATTTAAAGCAGCAACATTTGTCTTAAAATAAATTTATTAAACATAGTAATATACAGTTAAACTTTATAAAAAATACATAGCATTTAGTATAAAACTTGTTATAGCAAAAAAGAATAAAGTATTTGAAAAACGTCAATACAGAGAAAGGGATATCTTAATAAGATTAAGAGGAAAATGAAACGTTCACCCAAGTATCATTATGTAGATTCACAGGAGAAAGCACAGAATCTCGCAACATTTATTGATTAATTAACCCATATATACCTGGAATTTTCATTCTTGTAAATAATGTTGCTTTATGATTTTTTAGAGATAACGATCTTTTTGATCTTTAATAACATTAAAAGTTTGTGAAAAAAATGACTTCATTAATTTTTGAAACTTATTTATGCTTATGATCATACCAATATTTTTCTTTTTTGGTTATGGATTGTACTTTGACTAATGAAGGTTTAAAGCTTTTTTAAAACAAAAATACTATGTAACATGTAATAATTAATTTTATGATTAGACTGCTAATTAAAGAGTTTCTTATTGAGACATTTATATAGTAAGGCTTATAATAAATAGATTTGTTTGTTTTTATTGGGATTCCATGTAATTGTTTACAAAAATATATACATTTCTACTTTTATAAGGTTATTATATAGTTAGTTGTATATAATGCTAGTCTTAAATTGGCAGCAACTCAAGAATGATGTGTTTACTATCGTTCATGAATATTACAAAGAATAACCATTAAGCAATGTCTAACTAGGAATGTCTTTTGTTTTTTAGTAGAAGCGTTATGTCATAAAAGGTTAGATAAGGTTTCTAATACTAAGAATGTTTTCATTTTTCTTTTTTTTCTTTTTCTCATTTTTCTTCATTTTCTTTTTATATCTTGCTACAAACATTAATCATTTAGATTAATATGAGGACAATTAGTTCTACCGTCGCATTGCTTGTACCTTGGGATTGACTGTAATACTGGTCATTGTATGTTTGAGCAACTATATTTTATCGTTTAATTACAGTAATAATTATCATTTCATTTTTAAAGTTTCTATGCAGATATTTACGTCTTTTATAAATTTTAGTGTAAATAGCTCTTAAAAAACAATAGCTACTTCTAACATACATATATCAAAAAAATGCGTTTGCAATAAAAGAATATTTTTAATAAAAGTATCACTTTAAGCCTTATATATATATAATAAAGCAATGAAATAATATTATAGTGAAGAGTTTTGATAAGTTTGATATAAAAACTATATATTTTATTTTATTATCTGCAAAGCCAGGACTTCAATAGGAGTATCTCTGTCAGAGCATGAATGAATTAAAATTGGCAAGGATATTGACATTTTCATTTGCAGATAAATTAAACTGGTCTCTGATTTTAATAAATGTGCATATTTGCTTGTGTAGATATACTATGAAAATCAGTCAGGCAACTAAATATGCTGTTGAATTAAATTACCAGTGGTTGTTAAGGGGGAATTCTATTGGCTCTCAAATTTATAGCATTTTTAAGTTGATTATGTGCCAGGTCTCATCAATTTTACGTTGGTTTTTTTTTGCTACTTTCAAGCAGACAACCATAGCATTGGCAGGTTTAAAAAATGACGAGTATTTTTTTTCATGGTCAATGAATACCACTAACTGTATGAGCTGTTGGATGTGGCTCTCTTATATAAATGAATGTGTTGGATAACTCTTGATTTTAGATTTGCATGAGTTTTTTCTGCAATATCTGTCATTATAAAATTGGTAATTTAGGGCATGAACCTTCACATCATTAAAAATCTTATTTTTGATATTATTAATAAGTGTGGTAAGTAACAAAGGGCATCTAAAACTAACATTGAAATCTTTAAGATTGGTATTAATTTTGAATAGATTTTAGGAATGTAAAGTATATTAATCAAAGTTTAAGATTAGATGGCATATCAATTTTGTGTCTATAGTTAAATTTCTTTATTTGTTTGTCAAGGTTGGCAGCAGAATAGCTGACTTTAATTAAATCTTTCCTATAACCTTTTCTAAATAAAAAGGCTTTAAAGCCCACTATTTTATATTGAAAGGAACATTGGATTGTGGGTGTAAATAATCTTTGATACTAAGAAGTTTAACAAACATTGAGTAATCAATTCTATAGGTTTGTTTTATCAGTTTCAGATTATAATACTTAATAAAGTAATGATTGTCTTCCAACTTCATTGTTCATTTGATTTTATTGAACTGTTATAATTTGTCAAACATTTCATGAATTATTTCAGGGGGACTACATATAAAGACACCATCCACATATCTTGTATATATCACATCTTCATAAGAATCTAAAGACATGTTGAATAAGATCTTTTTTGATGTTGGTTACAGCTAGGCTGTATATCATATTGCTAACAAATATGCCCATGGTCATATTTAAAAATATTTAAAAGTTTTATTCTTAAAAGGGTGTGTTATTAATCATATATCCATAATAAATTGAGCCTTTTTCTTACCAATTCTGCTGTGCTTAATTAAAATAGGTCTTGTATGATATTTGTAACTTTATAGTCTGACTCCTAATTGCAAATGATTCATTAAGAAGCAAGATTGTCTATGTACATATTTTCTGCTCAGAAAACATTAAAATAACAAACAGAAAATTAGACCATCATGTTCTATATGTGGATGCACAGATTGGTTTGTATAGTCATAGCAAACTCAATTTGAAGTAGTTTCTTTCTCTCTCTTACTCCTACCTTTTTTATTATTGGAGTTGTAATGCCAATTCATTTCTGAGTGGCTATTTGTTGTTGTTGTTGTTGTTATTATTATTATTATTATTATTATTATTATTATTATTATTATTATTATTATTATTATTATTATTATTATTATTATTATTATTATTATTATTATTATTATTATTATTATTATTATTATTATTATTATTATTATTATTATTATTATTATTATTATTATTATAAAAGAGAAAAGGCTTTTACCTTTTTCCAAGTGCTTTAAATGTTTATAATAGTCAAATGATGTAGTTTTTTGACTATAGAGGGAACTCTCAATCTTCAAAACAAGGTAAGGACTTTATAAAGATAAAAATGGCCATCTTATCTTTAACATAAGTTTACATGTATATAAGCCAATGTGAAGCATCTTGATATGACAGCATGAAAGTTTTATTTCCTTCACATTTAAATCCACTATTTTTATGACACATTAACATGTCAACCCACAATAAGTTAATGTTAAGATCTTTTTAATAGAAATGTAGAAACAAATGAAATGTTTTAATTATTTATCAAGTGCATAAGCAGTATGTAATTATAAAAGAGAAACTGCTTTAACCTTTTTCACAGGCACGTTAAATGGTTATAATAGCCAAATGATATAGTTTTTTGACAAAAGAAGGAATATCAAACCTCAACACAAGATAAGAACATCTTCACACTCTCAAATCAAGATGCTTGAAATTGGCCTACATAATTGTGAATTTAGGTTAAATATAAGATGGCCAATCATATTTTTATAATTAGATACTGCCCTGTGAGCTTGATAAATAATTTAGAATATTATTATTATTATTATTATTATTATTATTATTATTATTATTATTATTATTATTATTATTATTATTATTATTATTATTATTATTATTATTATTATTATTATTATTATTATTATTATTATACAATAAAAATATGTTAAAAAACCTGTAACTTTAATCTTTTCCATCTTAATGTTCTAAAGGCATTGCTTTCAATAAATTGGGATAAATGTTTGTTTTACTTGCTCAAATCAAAATCTCAGTAAATGTACTGATCTAATTCATAAAGCTAACATGAAGTAACTGTTTTAATACCATTAGTCTTATCTCAACACTACTAGTAATTCTAAAATTAAAAGATATTATAATATATCTGAGGGAAACCCAGCTCTTTTCTAACTCTTTCATTCATTATTTAACTTCCAAAAAGTATAATCATTTTTATTCTCAATTCAGATTATTTCCTTTGAAAAAAAATGAAGATTGCTATAAGCAAATATATTGAGCTTAAACCTTGAGAATTTTGCAGTTATAAACATTGTTTTCTATTTGATCATAAATAGTTTACATCAACCAAAATTTTAATTATATATTTTACTTTAATTACTATCACTGTCAATTATTTTGCTACTATTTGTAATATTGCAATTATTTTTACAATGTAAGTAAACATTTTTGTTAATATATATATATATATATATATATATATATATATATATATATATATATATATATATATATATAATGATTCGAAGTCTGTATTTTTAAGGCAATATACATAATTATATAACTGAATATTTGTAAATACAGTTACTAAATAATTAAAAAAATATTTTATCCACTTAGGAGCGCTTTCGATTATATTCAGTTATATAATTATATATATATATATATATAATGCATTTTTTTTAATAATTAGATATATAAATAATAGAATGGTTAATGAATGATAAAACATAGCCTTTAATCTCATTTAAGCAAAAGTTTATTTTCCAAATTTTTTAAATTCATTTGATAGAACTATTTTTTTCTTACCCTTCTGCAAACAATAATATTCATTAAAATCTCTTTACCAGTGAAAAGTCAAAAAATCGCCAAATTCCACACATTTATATATCAAACCGTTCAGTTACAAAAATTTAAAAAAAGAACCATTAAAGATATGCAATTTTATATAAAAAAAACATCAAATAAAAATTATAATAAGCTATATAAAGACAATGAATTTATATATTGGATACATATTTTATTACAAAATAAAATTTATTCTTTCACGTTATTTTTCCAAATTATAAGTTCAGTGTGAGCACCTGTTTCTATCATTAGGCAAATATGGTCACCTTCAGCTTCTTTGTGATTTTTATTGCAGACATCATGGCAAACCTTGCGAATAGTTTCTGTAGTTATCTCACCACTTTTCCAAATTTTTTTGAACTCGTCGTTCACTTTCAATACAATGTCATAGTCGATTTTATATTTATCGCATTTCTTTTTACCGTTTTCAGTTCGAAGATTTTTGCTAACATAATTACCAAAATCTGCAGGAAATCTAGAAATTATTAATTATAATATAAGAAAATATATGTATATATAATGCTATTCAGTTTCAAGATTATAACAGGTAATAAGGTTAGTAATTAAAATTTTTATAAATATTATACCAAATTAATTTACAAAGATTATAAAAAAAATAATAATAATGACAAGTAATCTTAACATAAAAAAATTACTTCAAGTGATTTATGATAGAATGACAGCCTGTTAAGCTAAATTGCGCAGACGCTGTGAGAATGTTGTTAATAAATGAATACCTTCGAACAACCACATGATATAGTATTTATATAAGAGTAAAAGGAATAGTATTTATATAAGAGTAAAAGGAATTCCTTTTACTCTTATATAAATACTATTCATTCTGCGCAATTTAGCTTAACAGGCTGTCATTCTATCGTAATTATAATCGCACGCAAGACGTTATAAAATAAATGCTTATTCATGTGATTTAATAAAAGTTAAAAAAATGTTATTAGTAAATAAAATTGCAATACAAAAATAAACATTGCTAACGAAATATGAAACTTACCCAAAATATGTTTCTATAAATTTTATTATATACATTTTCAATAGTTTATACTACCTTACTATGTCAATTTCAATACAAGTAACTTATCAATAAATAGTTTGCAAATTGTAGTAAGTATTTTATTCATAAATGTTGATAAATTAATGTGGTAAAATATAGTGAATATTTAATTTTGATAATTTAGAAATATAATTAGAAAGTGGGTGGAATCAGAATATTCTCATTTAGAAACTTCTGAAATTAAACCAGGCAAAACTCACCATATTGTAGTGCCACTCAGTGCAAGTCAGAGTAATCAATGGATGCCAGAAGATGTGCATAAAATCCCTATCTAGGATCTACTCATCCAATATCCCTAGACTAGTTATGAGCAGGCATAAGAAATTGTGATCATGTTATGTTTGGTGGTTTAAACTTCTGAAATCTGAACACTTTTATGTGATTGACCTATCATAACAAATATTTACTCAAAGAGCACAATTTTCATTTTTGTCCATTTATTGAAAAGTTCAGTTGTAAAAAATTAGATCAAAGTATTTTATGCTGTTGGAATTATAAATACATACTAAATCTCACCAGCTAACATTAAGCTAAAAATTTATTTTCAAAAATTACACTAGAAAAACATAATAGATTTACCTTTTAATATCTGGGCTCTTTTATGCTAAATTGTAATTTTTAAAAACTATTATTAATATATCATCATATAAATATTATGGTAAAAGTGTCTAATTTTCGCTATTTTTTTTTCCATCATTATTCTTAGCAGTTTGCTGTGATCTTATTTTTATTCAAAATGTTTATATATCAGAAATTTCTTATTGTGATACAAGTCGTGGATTGCACTACACTAGCTAAATTTATATACATAATGTTTTATTTATCAAAAAATAAGATCAAATAATAAAGGAAAGGAAAGTAACACTTGATTTTTATGAAATATTTGTCAAATAATATAAATGATGTGCCATGATATAGGCTATTACATTATTATTATAAAATTTCTAATGGAATGTAATAAGAGACACTCTCTTGTTTATTACTTATAAATGAAAAAATGTAAAACCGTCAAACTAATGCATGACAGTTATATGTTATAGGTTGTTTTGCAATCTAAAAATGAGTAAAAAGAAAGGTTTAGTATTTGTCTGAAAGTTTGTGATGGTGATGTTTTAGCTATAGTTACATTTTAGACTTGTTGCATTATCCAATATTACTTGGTAAATAATTTTAGCAAAATTCAAGTTTTATTTCAACTTATTCAAATATATTCAGCTGTTAGAAGTAGTGTTCTTATGTAACACAATGTTTTGAATTGAATTATTCTTCTGTTTTCATTCTACGCTCTATCAGGACTAAGGCATTCAACCAGAGACAATGACATTCGTAAATGTTGAATCTAAATTGATACCGTGCCAGCATAACTGGTTAGGAAATCATCTTAACTTCAATATCCACAAATCTAAATATCCAGGTTCGATTCCCAAACTAGTACTGTTACTGGTCAAGTCAGTAATACCTGAAGTAGAAAAGAGAATAACACTGGATATGCATGGCTTACTAATCTGGGAACTATTACTAACAGGCTACTGTATTTGAAACTTTTAAAATAAATTTTAAACTTTTCTAAAGACTTTTACATTACATGACGAAAATGGTCCAACATGTAATTACTATTTTAAAAAAGGCTTGTTGATTTATTGCTTTATTGTGGGTCAAATCGGAAAAATATTGTTGATTTTTATTTACTTTTTTAAAATAATGCTATCATAAGAGCTTCTGAAGATGTGGCTATTTTTAAACAAAGAAATATATGTAACTGGATATTGTCAAAAATAATATAGCTGTTATTGCAATAGCTTAGATACACAGAAATTATAGACAGGGTTATAAATGCTAATAAATGTCCTAATGATCATAATAAAATAAATGAAATAGACTACTTTATAGATAATTGAGCTTATAGGAAAGGATTGTAGAGACTTATATCTATAATAAAGGAAAAATAATAGTCCTTCATTATTTTTTCCCATATGTCATAGCATCAGTCTGGAGGCGAACCTGCAACAACTGTCTGCAACCAACTGCTTGCTTGCAAGGCGGCTGCGCTGACCTCCCGGCTAACAACGCTTTTTTTTTCTAAAATTAATTTTCCCCTTTTAAGAAAAATTTACTGATAAATTATTCCTAATTACTTTCAACTAATATTATATGAAAAAAAAAATATTATTATTATTATATGAAGTTACATTTTTTTGCAGGTAATATAAGCAATTATGTTGACTGTATTAAATTAATAATCTTGCTAAAACAACCAGAATACTATAACTTTTTAAGCATTTTTCCTTATGGCTGTTATAATTACTTGAGTGATTTTTAATATATATAATTTGTTAATGCAAAAACTCCAAGAATTAAGAGTTTACGAATGAAATATTCCACTGGTATAATTTAAATTTATAAATGATTTTATAAAAGTCATTTACTAAAGTTTATGAATAAAGAAGAAAAATTAATGATTTCCAGTTAAATCCGATATATCTAAAAGAAAGAGATTCAAGTAATGGTAATGGATATGGTATGTGCTTGGTCAAATTTAAAATAATAGAAGTGAAATTCTTTTTAGTTTTAGTATTTTACTTTTATATATAATTCACATAAAGCAATTTTTTTGTTTGTTTTAAAAATATATGAGTTAAATCTATGCTTATAATAATGATGATATTTCTTAAACAAATTTACTATAATCTGCTTATTAAATCAAATATTTTTTTTTTACTTTGGAGATATATATATATATTCTAGTTCGCTTGCCTGTGTAGCACAATTGTCCTCAAAGCTGTATATTGTCACCAAATAGATAAATAGAAACGAACGCGATTGGCGCAACACAAATACTCATAAAATAGAGCTCTCAATCAACCTTACATCTATTTGATTTTCTTTCAGCACCAGAGCAGAAGCCATCACGGGTGTATTCCAGACAACCCCACAATCATGTACAGAGAGAGAAATGACCTCAAAAGAAAAGTTAAGGAAGTCTTCATCTCTAGAGACAAAGACGTAATAAACAGGAAAGACAAATGCTTTACTTTATCGAGGAAATAGAATGTCTAGCATTATCAGCATAAATTTGCATATCGTTAATCTTATTAACAGTTAAGCTATGATTATGAAGGCTGGACCATTCGAAAGCTCTAAGCTCGTTCTTGTTCATCTACTTGGTAACAATATACAGCTTTGAGGACAATTGTGCTACACACGTAAGTGAACTAGAATATATATATAATCCGCTTATACTAACTTTTAGAATTTTTTTTATATATAATCAGCTTATATTAATGGGATTTCAATGAATTTAAATGTTTAGCCGAAAAATGATTATTTTTGAAGTAGATATTAATTTATTGATTTAATATAGTTAACTTAAATATAATACAAATACTATAATGATCAATATATAAAAATTATAATTCTTCAGCTAGATGCTTCATTGCCGGAAGTGATTTCCTAAAATGAATACATTTTATGTTGAACCAAGTCGCCTCACAATATCTTAAATTTAGAAATATTACCAAATTCACCACTTTTTGTATTTTGCTATAATATCTTATATAAATGTCATTTATCCACTGTACTTTAAACATTTTTTTAGCAAAAAACCTTTTATTGTACATTATTGCAAATGCTTATGTACAATAAAAGATTTTCTCTAAAAAACGTTTAAAGAACAGAGGATAAATTGCAACACTTAAATTGTCATAATTTTGATTTAGTGCTAATATTGTAACTTCTATTTTTTTATTAATTTTAATTCCAAGCTGAATATTTTGAAAATTGATTAAAAACACAATTTATAATTTTAGCGTTAAGTCAAAATTATTAATTTAATGTCCTAATAGTGAAGGTCAGCAATTTGTATATATATATTGGAAAAATGGCATTTCCCTCAACGATTTATAATTATATAATCATCATTATTTTTATGAATATTAATCCACTGAAGAATTTGTATAGCTCTGCTCCATTTCAGTATTTTAATTCTTTCAACTATATCAATGATATTTTTGCTTTTGATACCTTCATTATAACACACACACATATATATATATATATATATATACATTCCTGTATTCACGGTCTTGTCATGCATTATTTACTGCAGTGGTAGAATTGTGGATTCTGAAAGTCAAGATTCAAGGATCATAGGACCAGCTCTGTCATTCCTGGTTTGTAAAATTTTTATGGATTCCTTACCAATAAAAGTTTTCGATTATTTTTAATAGTAATATTATTATTCTTGTGTAAATTATTGAAGGTAGCACTCATAATTTAATTCAGCTCTAGTTTAAAATTTTAAAAAATAAGTTATACTTACTAAAGATTGAAGCAATGCCAATTTTACCAAGTTTTGTGATATGCTCATATCTAAATATAAAATGTGCAAATTTGTTATTCCCTTTATTAAATGTTTTCTATTAATAAGTTTATCTCTCTCTCCCTTTATAAAATAATTGTAAGATTATGTATCTACTTCGTTACTTCTGACATGGTCTGCGATTATACATTTATTTAGAAAAATGAAAGGTTAAAAACAATTATGCACTAAAACCGCACCGTAGGAAATAGTGTTATTTATAAAATTAATGTTGTTAATCACCAAATAATTCACTCCTTCATCACGAAATTTAATTATCTTTTAATATATAATTTTTTTTTCTACAGTACAGGTGACATGTGTGTGATCAAGTATGTCAGTAGTATGAGATAGCATGGATAGTTGATGGTCGTGTGAAAGTCTGAGTTGAAACCCCCTATACATTAATTATCTTTATACTGTTGTTGGTAAATAGAAGATTAATATATATATATATATATATGTGTGTGTGTGTGTGTATGTGATGTTTGATAAATATATTATAAAGCTGGAGTAATTACCATTTGTTTACATTCGTTTAAAAAAACTTAGGAAATATCAAATGACTATTCTACAGTTGAACTGCTATTTTGAAGGTCCTTGCAACTTGACATTAAAATTTATTTGGAAATAGTTTTTTTAATGATCTCATTAAAGTCTGAACTATTTTTAAAGTTTCCTAACATTTTAAAAGATTTTTGTTCTTAGGTTAACCTAAATTTATTGATGTTTGTGTTGTGGATTATGTTGAAAGTTCTTGTTAGCATTCGCATAATTAATTTGATATTAATATCTATCCTACATCATTCTATTGGTAATCACTTGCATTATGTTAACTAAACACGTTTTACTTTTGAACTAAATATATTTTTAATTAAAATGTAATCCATCTCCTATGCGAAATTAGATAAAAGCTGCATACCACAGAAGTTTCTTGACTGCTTCTTTAAAACATTTTTTTTCTTCGTAAATTTTAAATGTTTATATTGTCTCATTTTTATCTTTATGTCCAAAGTTAATATTGTATCTTGATATTATAAATTTTATATTTAACATTAATAAGATAATTTATTTATTTGATTAAAAGCATTGTGTACATTTCAATAAATGCCCTTTATTTCTTCATTTATGGAAAAAAATTCTTGAGTCGTAAACCTGAACTATCTCTAACGGTAGTCGAGTGGTCAGCGTAGCTGCCTTGCAAGCAGTTGTCCCGGGTATGCGGGTTGCTTCCCCGCCGATGCTATGACACATGAGAAAAAAAAAGATATTTTCTAATAATACAAAAAACTAATATTATTATTCTTTCTAATGTTTTATCAGTTTTTATCATATTTTACCATCGACTTATAAGGAATCTCACTTTATTTGTATTTATATTTTTTGAATTTTTTATAATTAAAAAATACATTATTTTTCAAAATCTATTTTAGCCTTTGCAATATTTTTATTCAAACAATAACCGTTATATATTTTTCAAGTATTAAGCCTTAATTAAATGATAGTCAACAATATTGAGCTACGCTTTTGTTGTCTGCAGGTATTAAAATCCAAATATTAATACACACATTATTTTTGCTTTCAAAAACCCCAATCCGTGTCTTACACCATAACTATGAGATTAGCGAAAAAAATGAGAAAAGCCACAATATTTTCTTGGAACCGGTTTCAAAGATAAAAACTACTTTTCATCTTTTGTATTATATGAATTAGAAATCAGCCTATCAATATTCATTTATATATGAATATTTATATCTTAATAATCGCAGCAGATATAAAAGTTATATTGTAGACAATATAAATTTTTCTTCTATGATATTTTTATCTCTTCAGTGAGGAATCAAACAATCTTCAATTAATAAAAAAAAAAAACTCGGGAGAAGAAAGATTGTTTATGGATAAGGATCTATTAGCGTATGAATCATATATTTATATTTACATTAACTGTAATTAAGGATTAAATAAAAACAATTATTTTTTCTTTTTTTATTATATATTGTAATTTATTACCAAAAGAAATAATTATTTTTTAAAGTTAAATAATCAAGTTCATCAACACAACTTCATAAACTTTGGGATTATTTCCTTTTTTGGAAACAATTCATTCCTGTATAGTAAAAAATAAAAAAAACATTAAAAACAAACTTCAGAAAAGACATGAAAATTAGGAAAGTAGTTTTGAACGAATAAAAATTCTCCAAAACTAATAAACAAATAAAATATTAAAAAAAAAAACAATTCAAAAACAAAAACAACTTAACAGAAGTAGAAAGTATATTGTATATGTGGATTTAAGATAACTTAATTATATTTTAAAGATTAAATATCCCTTCCACAAGTTAAATTTGAAGTAAACTACATTTAGAGTTCATTTGTTTATACTTAAAAATTGTAATTGTAAAAACAAATTGTGAAATCATATTGTAGAAATTATTGTTCTGTAATAAATTGTAACCATCTTTTTATAAAAATATATAAAATGAGAAAAAAGTTTTCGTTAGTGTATTAAATGGAATATAACTCTAAATACTTACACATCAGCAATAACGAAACCTGTAAAAAAGATTATATATATATTAAAGCTGAGTTTTCTGAAAGGTAAGGAATTTTATAAATGAACTCAAATGATAATAAACCCAAACTGATCTAAACTATGAATCATCAAAATGTCAAGGTAATATATCCTTTTTTTTACTTAGGAAGTTGGCCTGACAACATATTGAACATTCGTGGTTTAGATTATCTTGAAGCTGCTATTGTGTGGTTATATATATATATATATATATATATCTTGAAGCTGCTATTGTGTGGTTATATATATATATATATATATGAAAAGTCAAAAGCTAGTCTAATCAATATAAAGCAAGGCAAAACTCTTTTCATACAGTAGTGCCACTCTGTGCCAACCAGAGTAATCAATGGATGCCAGAAGGCTTGTGCATAAAATCCCTATCTTGTGCCTACTCATTCAATATTCCCAGACTAGTTTCTGTTTTGTGACCCTTGTTAGTGAAAAGCTTTGGATCTGAGAGCATTGCACTTAGGATCTAGGTGCATTGCTCTCAGATCCAAGGCTCCTCACTGACAAAGGCCACAAGCCAGAAACTAGTCTGGGGATATTGGATGAGTAGGCACTAGATAGGGATTTTATGTACAAGCCTTCTGCATAAATTGATTACTCTGGTTGGCACAGGGTGTCACTATTGTATGGAGAGACTTTTGCCTTGTTTAATAACAATTATGTACTAGTATGTGAGATGGTGATCACATGATGCTAATCAATATAATACAGTAACTTTACCAATTTAAAAATAATTAATCAAAATAAAAATTAAATTTCACTGCCAATGGTTTCCTAGCGAAATCAGACTTCTCAAGTACAAAATAACATCATGAACACAAATCAAATATATACTAACATTTCCACCCATAATTACATTTTAATTGCATTTAATATCAAAATAACTTTTAAATAAGTTAATAGTTTCAGAATTTTATTGAACACAAAGTTAATTTATACACTTAGAGTTTTAGATGTAATTATATAAGGTATTTGAAAATAGACTTTCACACTTGCCCCAACTATTCATTCCATTTCATACAACCAATCAAGTGACCACACATGCATAAAACATATAAATAATCTCCAATGTAGGTATTTCATGCTGCATCAGCACTTGTCAATTGGTCGAGACTACCATCCTACACACATATATAATCATTGCTTTGTTTATATTAAGATAAAAAATATTCACACTTTAATGAAGAAGTTTCAATCCACTTCACTCTCCAACTTTTCAGTTATTCATACTATTGAAAATTTGATAATGGGGTGTCCAAATTCTTTGGCTATGCCAAGACTATGGTCATAGCCATGTTGATTTCAAGTTACTCTGATCCCTCATGCATAGGACTTTATCATAAATTTTCAACAATAGATATTCTTTAATTTTTTTATTTCATTCTTTTCAAAGAAGATAAACTCAACCTATCTTGTTATGTTAATATAATCATCTCTTAAAATTATCTGTGATTGCTTTTTATATATAAATTATTGTTTTCAATTCCTTTAATTGGACAATTCCATAAGCATCAATTTTTGTTTAACTAAGACAAAAAATAAAATAAAATGAAAATTACATTATAAATGCAATTGATAAAGATGCATTTTATTATAAAAATAAGCAATCAGAGAACTGAAAATAATAATTCATATATAACAATAAAAGACATAAAATTTATGAAAAGATTATAATATATTTGTGAGATTTCCGAAAAAATTTAAGTTAACTAAAACAGTTAAATAAAATAAAGGAATTTATTTATATATAACAAAAAGGCCAGGAAATATTTACATGGAATACAATTTATTTTTTAAAGTTGTTATTGATTATATTTTTTATTAACTTTAGGCTAAAGTGAATTCTTTTTGCTTTTTAAACAAATGTTGATGTTAACATTGCTGTAGTAATTTATTATATATATTTATGGCTTTAAAAAAGGAAATTTTAAATATCTAGTGTCGTTAACTAAACTACCAAAAAGAAGAACTGTTTATTTTAAAATAGTCAAAGACTTTAAACCATTGCAAATTTATGTATACAGGTGTATTGATCATAATCCAAAAACTGGTTCAGGAATGTGAATATTATAGCACTGGTCCTTGAATAATCTAGAGGAATATAAAGAGAATTTCTTCTAGGAGCTTATATTAAATGTAAATGTTTATCCATTCATACTTTAACTTCTTTCCAGGAACTTAATGATCACTTGAATGATTAACTATGCTGTCTAAGGATAGCTATCTGAAAACAATTTAAGTCTATTTAAAATATGAAAATATATTCCCCTTTTCTTTAACATAGGCTGTTATTCCACTAATATTTCTCTATTAATATGTAATAAAAAATATTATGTTTAAATACTTATAAAAGTAATATAATAAGGGTGGAAATTTCCTCAAATGAACATAATGTGATTTCAACATATTATTTAATTAAATATGATGCGATTCTTGAATGTTTCTATTTAATACTATTCCCTCTATCCAACTCAAATGAATATTTTGACTTAATAATATAATGTTACATTTAGTTAATATTCTTGGCTTCAATATATATTTTTAAAAATTCCACAATTAAGTGAATATGTTATTTATTCTTTACCTTTTGACCAAAGTGATGCTTTATGGGATTAATGTGTTTTTTGATAGTGGTGATCCATTATTAACTATTTTCTGCTAAATATGCTTTGTGAACAAATAATAATTTTATTAATATTTGTTTCCTAACCTTACACACACACACACACACACACACACACACATATATATATATCTTTCTGATTTTAAATTCATATAAGAACTTGGGTCTGAAGCAAAAGAGGACCCCTTTTACTTCAACAAACTACACAAACAAAAGAATTACTACAGATTTTATAAAAAAAATTGGTTTGGCCTCAGGGATTGTCAATTAGTAGTAATCGATAATTTCTTAGTAACATCAAAGATTGAAGATTATTTTCTATTTACAAGAATATTATCTTATTTCTATTCTTTATTATATATATATAAAATATATTTCAAAGTGTATATACTTAAATTATATATTTAATTGCTTTTTATAATTTTTTTTATTTATTAATCTATGTATTCCTGATACACGACTTAACCTAAAAAGTACTTATTTATATCATATAACTAAGAAAACATTAAATGTAATACATATACAGTATATATATATACATATATATATGTGTGTGCGCGCGCGCGCGTGTGTGTAAATAAAATGTCTCCAATATAAAATGATAGTTCTAATAAAATAATAAAGTATAACAATGATAATGCATCTTATAAATAATTATAATCATATGCAGAAATATTTTTAATTATTTTCATAATGGTCTTCAATTGAAAACTATTTAAATTTACCAACATTAAATATCATAGAGTCATAAATTTTAACATTAGCACATAGACTATTAAAATAGAGATATCTTATTTTATTCATCCAAATTTCTTGTCTAGTTTATTTTTTATTAGTTTTTTTCTCCTCATGAAATCTTAGTATTTTCTTTATCATGATTGGGGGGGGGGGGTATTCACATGTTTTTTCATGATCAAAGAAAACATATAATTATTAAATCATTACTATTCTTATTTTTTGTATATTTATATAACAATTGATGCTCTTTAAATTTTTTGATACTACACCTTGACTTACCTGTGTATAAAGCTTTGCTCTTACATGAAAATTGACATACAATATTATTTTTTTGTTTCAAAAGTATAATCTTTTTTTTAATTATTTACTATTCTATTAATATTAGGTAGAACACAAAATGAAATTATATAAATCTGTATATATATTTTAATCAATTTAGCTTGAGCATTTAAGAAATATAGAATAGATGTCCATTATTTATCATTAACTTTCTGCACTTTTAAATTAATATTTTTTTTTTAATTGAAGGAAAGTATGGTAAATTTGTTTATTATTATACCCAACTTCAATTAACTCTATTGTAAATTTTTTAACATTTTGTGATTTATCATTTTCATAATGACGTAATTTCTCATTACAAAATATTAAAAAAAAAGATTTAAGATGTGCCATATTAAGTACAATTGGTACTTTTACTTTACAATGTATATAATCTCTTTCTTGAATTGTTTTGGCTGAAAGAGACCACATGTGAGATGGATGGATGAGATGAGAAGGTGTGCAGTGGTGATGTGGAGAAGAGAAGCTAAAGGTTGGAGAAGATTGATTGAACTTGGAGAGACCTTCATCCTGCAGTGGATTGATAATGGTTGATGATGATGATGATGATTATCAGCTTATAATATAATAAACCATTATCTCTTGCAGTATATAAATTTAAAAATATTTAACAGCTTTATTTGGTTTACCTGGCTAATCCATATACAATGCAATTTATACCATACATCATAAACAAAAATATCATCAACATACCTTTTACGAATCTTTATATCAGTAAATTTTCAATTATTAAAAACTTTTATAAATTACAAAATTATATAAGTATAGAAAAAGCCATGGGCTATCCTTTAGATATTATGTAGTAACTTTAAAATAAGCTATAATATTGTTTTCAATAAATATCAAATAATTAGTAATTAATTTTATAGTATGATGGAAAACATCTCTATTTAGTAATGGCTTGTTCAGTAATCATTAAGGTTTCTAATCTATAAACTGAACAGTACATTTCTGTCACATCCAATGAAGCAATAATATCTATTTTATCAAAGACAATATTCATAATTTTGTCTATAAATTCAAAACATGAAGCAATAGTATATTTTAAAAATTATTTGTGGTAACCTAACAATATATTTAAATGTTTGATACATAAAATGAACTACAAAAAATCCATCATAAGTCTCAAAGGATTTCAATTTTTATGTAATTTTATATTTGCAAAAATATGAGGTCATACAAAACTTGAAAAATATTTAAACATTATCACTTATAAAACACTTATTATATACAATTTTTTATAAATTTAAATAGTTTTCAGTTGAAGAAGGTTATAAAAATAACTGAAAGTATATCTGCATTTTATTATAATTATTTGTAAAATATAGTATCACCATTATATTTGAAATAATAAGAAAAAGAAATATAATTACTTACCAAGGTATAAAATAATTATATTAAAAATTAAGATGATTCTGTGAAAAATTATATATATATATATAAAATCAGATAAAATAAATATGAGAAACAAAATACTTTGGAATAAACTGTGCAATATGCAAATTTTTATATCGGTACATTGAATATTGTAGAGTTTATTCCAGAGTATTTTGATTAATATATATATATGTATTTAAAGAGAAATGTGGTTAATAGAATATAGCTATGGAGCCTTTCAAATATTTTATATATATTTCAGTGAGCATTATGCATTGTTTATATATGTGTCTGTAATCTTATAATTGAATATTTATAAATACAGTAATTAGATATATGTAAAGTATAACTTTAAAATTTTTTATCCACTTAGGAGCACTTTCGATTATCCTTGTACACTTTGAAAGGCTAACCTTTCCACAATTCCATGATCTTAATGTTTGCTACCTGTCTGTTACTTGCGTCTTGTTTGTATTTGTATATTAGCATAGTTTCCTTTATTTTCCTTTTGTTGTTATTTTTTTCAATTTGCAATATTTTTACATTGAAATATTTTTAATTAAAAAAAATAACAACAAATGGAAAATAAAGAAAACTATGCTAATATACAAATACAAACAAGTCTTAATTAATGGACAGGCAGTAAACATTAAGTTCACAAAATTGTGGAAAGGTTAGCCTTTCAAAGTATTAGTTTGCAAAGACTATGAGAATAGTCAAAAGTCTCCTAAGTGGATAAACAATTTTAAAGTTATATTTTACATATATCTAATTATTGTATTTATAAATATTCAATTACAAGATTAAGTATATTGATTTGAAAAAATACAGATATCGAATTATATATATATATATATATATATATATATATATATATATATATATATATATATATATATATATATATACTCTAAACTGTATGTAAACACTGGAATGGTCAACTTTCCAAATGCTGCTAATATCAGTATGCCAGGGAACTCATTGGTAGATATAAAAATTGCATTTTTAAAATTGATCACTCTAGAACATCCATAGAATTTGTTCTATTGTATTTACTATTTAATGCAAGATTGATATTATTGTATAAAATCATAAAGGTTTCAACAATGAGAAAAAATTAATATTTAACCATGGTCAAAGAGGCTATTTTTATAACTAATTTTGATATAAAGTTTGTCATCAGAAATATCAATTTTTAGACAATTCATTTCTATAAAAATAGAAGTAGCAGATTCAAATGGTCATATTTTGTAAGTGTGTCTGTGTTTTTTGGGTTTATCTTATAGTGAATTTGCATATTAGCAATATCAGTATTCTAGTTTGCGTATATATGTATATACACATGTGTGTGCGATCGTGTGTGAGAGTTAACATGTTAACAATTAACATTATATTCCATATATGTATAAAGTTATTTATATGTTTTTAAAGCAATAAACGTGTTTAGTGCAAGATTTTGTTTAATTGCAACATTTTTTAACATGTCTACTATATCTGTTACACCACTCGATATTAGAAAATGACTTTTAAACTATTGAATGTATTTTTATAAATAACACGTTCAAATTTTACTATTCAAAATATTATCAAAAATATGCCAATGATGTATATAATATTGTCTTTTGTTAATGTTTATTAGCTGGTTTTCTCTATCCTTAGTTCATCAATGCAATGATTAACTAGATAAGATTTTTTAAAAACAAAAATGCCTCTAAATATTGATGGCGGTCATGTTTCAAAAACATCATTTTCTGTAATTTTTGGTAAAGCTAATTCAGTCCAGAAATTTAAAAAATAAGTTGTATGAGGATAATTTATTAAAACCACATCTCTGATTATTTTTTATACAGTGATTTTTTTTTGTCTTTGAATATTATAAAAAATAAACGGACCTTTTTCTTTTTACCCAACACAAGAAAATTAACCTAATGTGACAAAAATCATTGGCACTGTGGTATTAGAGCTGCGACATGAAGAATTATAATTGTTTAATCATTATATTAATTAGGTTATTAAATCAAAAACATATTTTAAAATCTACATTTAAAAAAAAAAACAATTTAGCAAAAAAAAATACGAAAAACATTAATGTGAAGAAAAGTTAAAATGCGTATTTAAATCAAATTGAGTGTGTGTTTGCACGTGCATATTCTGCATAATCTATTTTAATACATTGTACAGGCTTACACCTGCAGTTATATACGTAATATATGCGGGATTCGAACTCAGACTTTCACACGACCTACAACTCTCAGTGCCATCTTATATTGCTGATTCACCTCATCAAACACATGTTGAATAGATAAATAATTACCAATATACATATTTCGTGCTAAACTTATCAGTTGGTTCAGATTACTATCTCCACACATATATACAATTAGTACTCAGCTTTATATTAAGATAACCAATCTTCATACTTTAATGAGTGATGGTTTAGCACGAAATACTATATTGGTGATTATTTATCTTTTCAACATGTGTGTGATCAGGTGAGTCAGCAATATAAGATGGCACTGAGAGTTGTGGGTCATGTGAAAGTCTGAGTTCGAATCCCTCATATATTACATATATAAATGCAAGTGTAAGTCTTACAATGTATTAAAATATATTATGCAGAATACGCACGTGCAAACATACACTCAATTTGATTTAAACACGCATTTTAACTATTCTTCACATTAATGCTTTTCGTATTTTTTTTTTGTTAAATTGCTTTTTTTTAACGTAGATTTTAAAATATGTTTTTGATTTAATAACCTAATTAATTTAATGATTAAACGATTATAATTCTTCATGTCGCAGCTCTAATACCACATACCAAATCATTCTTAAAAATTAAATTGAAATAATATTTATGTAACTACATAGATATTAGATTCTATTTAACACAGTACTACTTTTTTATTTCCATATTGCTAGCAAAAAATTCAATTATAAAATATCTATTACACCCTTTCACCCCACACCCAACCCTGCTATGTTCTTACAGCAGCATTACTTTGTAAATAAATATAAAATCTGAAATTAACGACATGGGCAAGAACTAGCTGCTACTTTTTTTTTATTTTGTTCATAAAATAATGCTGCTAATAGAACGTAGCGGTAATAAAGTGATATATATATAACATTTAATTATCGAGTCCGTTTAATTTTTATTTGTAATATTTACTTACAACCTTTGGCATTTCTTTAAAATAATGCTTGACATGTGAATTAATATTATAGGGCGATTTGACTTTCTGGTTAGTTTAATGTTGCTTTAAAATAATAATTTGTCTTTATTTCAATTCAAAAGGATTACATATATATGTTGTTTGTAAACATTAAATATAATAGCTTTTTTTTACATATATATGTAGTTTACATGGAAGAAAACTGCCTTTCATATGAGCTATGAATTGTAAACATTCTCCACCAATAGACATTTTATAAACACGGTGGCCACCCTTATTTGGAACTTACTTTTAAATAAACCAATATTCATTAAACGTGCAGTTAATAGAATGAGTTGTTATTAAACTGCCAGTATTTTAAATCATCTTATTTGTAATATGGATTCGAATAATCAATCCCAGGGAAGAGAATGTATCTCATTAATAACTTTCGTTATTGGAGGTGACTAAAAATAAGATACTTTCCCTTCCCTGAGGTTGATTATTCAAAACTTTAATAATAATAAGCTCACTTGAAGAATGTGGTTGTTATTGCAGCTGTGGGTTATATCATTTAAGTATGATGTCCAGTTAGTTAGCTATAAAAACTTTTGGAGTAATCTGCTTGAAATTTTTTTAAATGATTATTAGCTTATCTGCAGTAGTTAATTGTCGTCATTTTGTATGATGTTTTTGTGAATCTCTTGGGAGATTTATAAATTTACTTTTTATTTGCCATTGCATGGATTCATAACCTGTATAGGATCATAGACGAAAGTAGAATGTAAGTATTCATTTTCTACCTGTTTGTAATTTTGACTTGATAGCTGTTTAACGAAATTTTTAGTCATAATATTAAGAACGTAAGAGCTTATGATAGTGTACTACACGAACACACACACATGTATATATATTCAAACTTTAATAAACAGGCTTCAATCTACTCCATCCTCCAACTCTTCAGCAATGCGTATGTAGTATATACATGAATCATATGTCTGTCTGTATGTTATTTCTGGATATGGTTGTGGTTGAATTCTTATCAAATACAAAACTTCAAAAATTAAGCAAAATAGAAAAACAATTCATATTTATGTTTTAATTTCTATGAAAGTGACAAAAAAAAGGAAATTACCTCCGGATTCTCAAGTTCATTTGCAGACACTAAATTTCCTTAACGTTTTGTACATAAAATAAATTATTAATAAGTAATTTAAACTATTTAAAACTATTATTAACACACACACACATATATATATATATATGAATATTGAAATCATAATAAAATAGTAAATATAACCATTATATTTATTTTTATTTTTATTATGATTACAATTTTGTTCTAATTAATGGACATTTTATTTATATTATATATAAAAATTATATACAAAAGATGGTTTATAATTATGTAATGAAAAAACTCTATGTATACAGTTTAAAATTATTATAATTATACTTGTCATATTCTTGTAAAAAGTATAAGTCTTATTATTTTTGATTGTGCTATTTGGATTTGAAAGATATTTTTTCCAGCAAGATATATAGGTGACAATTAAAGAAAATCGTATTTTTTTAAAAAAAAAAAAAGTGCTAAAATATAATTGCATGGCCGTAAACAGTCTTTAAAGCTTTATCATAGATTATTAAAAATGTGTTTAGTTTTTCAATTTTTTTTTTGTTTTTTTTTTTCATTTTCAAAGGATTGATGAGTTTTAAATGGTATTTTTGTCTTCATCAATTTTTAGCAAACTACCATTATTTTATTTGATTTATATTTATTATTCTGTGATTTTATATCTTCTAAAATTTCTTATAATTTAAATTAATAATCCATTGTTGAATTGATAAATATTTATCAGAATATGTTTTTCATTTAAAGAGATAGATGAGAAATTATATTTCTGTCTAACAGCAAAAATTATTCTCTTTTTCTGATGTTAAATCTACAATTGGTGAATCCAAAATATGAAAGAGAATAGGGGATTTCATAAATGTCATGATATTGTAAGAAACTATTTTCTTCAAATGAGTAAATATTTAATTTTTGTTTAAAGCATTAGAAATTGTGCAAATACTATTGTTCTAAAAAAGTTGCCAATTTTGCCATTGACATCTTTCTGGTAAAATTATTTTACTATTTGTTTATCAAAAACCTTTTTATTATATTAGAAAAATTATTAATAATGTTATGGTTAAAATCATAGATAAGAAATATAGTTTTAGTAATACAAATGTTCAGTGAAAATATCTATCATCAAAAAGCTTTTATGATTTCCATCTAATAGTATTCTTTTCCCAAAAAATAATCGAGCTTAATTATTCTCTATCTTAATATGAATATCTTTATGAATACTGAATACAATTATTGCTTTGTTGTTGTTTTGTTTTTAATTAAGCTCTATGCTAAAATGAATCTATTAACAGTTTTCATCATTTTAACTAGATTTTGTTGTATTTCTTTGACCACTATTTAATCATCTGGACATTTAGTTGTTGAAAAATTTGTATATATAATTTTAACCTAAATTTGTGTCACCCTGAATTTTTTATACTATGATTTTAGATAATATATTCAATTCATTAGAGCATTGCAAGAAATTCTATTTAACATTTCTACTGTTAGCTTTCTTAGTTAATTTTTCTTTAATTGAATTTTGTTTTTGTTTTAAAATAGATTTAAAATGATACATTGGCTTTAAAATTTTAAACTACTTATGGCAAAGAGAAATTATTTAACATTCTATCTCCTAGAAACTTTTGTGTCCCAAATGAATCTTTACTAAGACAATAATAAAGCCAATTACTCAAGACTTTAATAGGTTCACAGATGTAGATGATAACAATCAACCCTCAAATGATCAATTTCAATCTGAAGTCAACCTTTAGTGTCTATATAAAAATATCAGACCATAGATAAAAGTGGTACCAACTTTATTGTTAAAGGAGGTTGCCTTGCTTACAAGTTGAGATTGTTGATAGCTTAAGGGTCAATTGTCATTAATTTCATGTTATACTGATTTTTTTTAAAAATTCAAGTTAGTAGTTGTCAAGATATTGTTTGACATACTACTGATCTAATTTGTGACTATTCAAGAAATATTTTTGATGCATGAATTACCAAACTTATTATTCCAAACTATTTTCATCATATGAAAAGAGAATCAGATACTTGAATAATTATGAAAAAATGTTTAATCTGTTTTTCATATTTCAGATTGTATTTTAGCCAAATTATAGAATCTTTTTATATTTAAGTACATTCAACATTTCTTTTTCAAACTTTTCCATTGTAATGTATTAACTTCATCCTCTTAAATTTTGTTGACTTTATTAATTTTAGTTATAAAAAATGGATTTCCTATTGAAATCATCCATAAACTTTTACCTATGGTCTATATTATCATAATCATAAATTAGATAATTTTATTTTTAATTCATTAGACTGGACTTATTTTTCTTATTATTTTTTAATTTTCTGATGAAATAGATCTGCTTTGTTTTCATTCTGCAATTCATTAATTTCATTTACACTTCCATTATTTTTTCTACTCAATTTACAGTTATTATATTAATCCCATGTTTTGCACGTTTTACCTGCTTTTTTTAGTGGTAATATTCTTCACTTCTCCACATTAGCATATTTGTTTTAGAATGACTTCTATTATTTAAAATTTTATTGTTTTTCTATTTGTTTTACTGAATATTTTTTCAGTATCTCTAAAACCAATTAAATTTGTTATATTTTATTCAGAATTTTATCTATCATCACATTGATTTTTGAGAATAATTTTAGATAACATTTCTACAATCTAACAATTCAAGCAAAGATTTGAGTTTGTTTGTTTTTTTAATTTTATCTTATTTTGAGTTGTATTAGCTTTAAATCGTATTTTTTTACATTCTTAAGTACTTTGTATTTATAATTGAATATTTTATATATGTAATATATTTTTGTATAATAATAGTCAAATTTACTTTAATTATGTCACTATGATATATACAATTCATATATATATATATATATGTTAAAACGAAGATTTGCACGGGTTAAATATATAAAATACATATTTTGCGGGTTCATCCGTGTTAAAAACTTTTAATATCAATATACTGACGTTAGGAGGAAAGATTTCTTTAAAAAACATTCTTAAATTTAACATTTTTGCTATTGGTGGGATTTTTAATGTTTTATTCAAACCAGTGATTGTAGCGCCTCTACAACCGTCTTTCTACCTTTTTATAACTCTGTGGATGGCTTGTGTGACCAAGTCGAAACGTCAGTATATTGATATTAAAAGTTTTTAACACGGATGAACCCGCAAAATATGTATTTTATATATATAAAGTAAAGAAAAAGTAGAAATAAACACAGATATAAATTGTTGTAGATATTTTTCTACATTTCCAGGAATAAAAATAATAAATAAAGGGTTAAATAACTCTGAATTTAAAATAGAATTTTATTATAAATTAAACAGTTAAAAATGACTAATAAATATTATTTGTAATTCGGATTTTAAATTTAAAACAAGTATGATATTTTTGAAGTCTTTTCATTAATTGCTAAATCTCTCTATCTTAGTAAAAACACATATATCACAGTGATAAAAAATTCAAACTTGTTTTCATAAGGGATTAGAGAGATAAAAAAGGCACTGTATTTAAATTTAGTGTTTTTATCACTTCACCAAGATTGTAACAAGACTGATAATAAAATATTACTTCATTTTGGCTTATAGTTTTTGTAAGAGCTGTCCAGAAGAGTTTAGTATTAAGTCTTGGCTAAATATATTTTGTAATAGCTGTCCAGAAGTCTGGCTAATAATATTTTTGAAAAGCAGAATAGTTAGTTGAAAAATTAGCTAGCAGAGTTGGACAGAGCTCCCATGAAGATGTAGCTGAAGTCAGGCCAGTAAATCCAGCAGTAAACAGTCTACTAGTTCTTTATACTGGAGTTTTGATACTTTTGAAGACTGGGTAAACTTGATATGGATCAATTCATCTGGACAAATATGTTCTATAAGACAATTTGTTGGCCTAAAACTCATCAAGCCCTAGACAGAAGGGAGACTGCCAACATATCTTATTATACTTTCCCAATTCTGACAATTACCTGAACTGATCTCCATCAAGAGAAGCCATCAGTTGCTGAAGAAGTAATTATATATATATATATATATATATATAATTACTTCTTCATATCGGAAGCACATATATATATATATATATATATATATGTGCTGATGTATCTAGAGGCAGAGAAGCATATATATATATATATATATATATTGTACCCTCACTTCCAGGAAATATATAATTATAATTACTTGATCTAGCTCAGATAAATAACTATGTTCATCTAAAAATATATCTAAATCAACAATAACTATATTCTTTAATAATATCACTGATTAAATTAGTTTAATTAATAAATAATAATATAGTTCTGTTTTATAAAATGAAACAAATGAATATCTAATCAAATCATGAGACTATGAAGTGAGTTTACAAGTGGAAAAGCGAATACATTAAGCTAATCTCCCACTGGATATCACCTTAATGGCATAATAATACTATCCCTACTTCTATTCCTTAAATATTACATTTATAGTACTCTTACATCTTTTAACAAATTAATTTAAGTATCTTTCTTAAAATTAATTTAACTCAAATTATCTCAGGTTCTCTTAAAATAATGATAAATTAATTATAACTTTTGTAATCAAGTATGATAAGGGATTTAATATCATTTCTAACTACAATTTAATAATACTAATAATAACAAATAGTAATACTAATCTTTAATCTATAATTTACTCTCCTATCTTTCTATTTATAATGTTATTCTTGTATATCCTATAATAAAAATGTAATATAATTTTCTATTTTCCATATGGCATCTTAGATAAATATATTTAGTATGATATTATAATCTGAGAATATGTGGCAATCGTTACTAATATAATTTAATGTAAATCTTTGGTAATTATTCCATGACCATCATAATAATATAATAAGTAAAACTTCTTAAATAAAATATATCAATAAAATATTATAACGCTGAAATAACAATTTTATTTATGATGTGCAAATACTATGTCTTCATTATAATTATCTGTGATTATGTAATTGTAATGCGAAGAAACTGAGTCAACACCAAGACTTATAAAACAAGTTTAACAATTTTATTAACAAACTTGACAATAAAATTATTTACATTATTTACATTTTGATAGAATTCTATTTATTCATGTTCAGGTACTTTTTCAAGACAAATCAAATGATTTAAAATATAAGATATAGAACATTTTATTAAATGAGCTCTTATTTTCAAAATATTATTATATAATTTTTTATTGCAATTATTAGATTTTATTAATTCATAGGTTTTAAAACATATAAGGTAATAAATACTTTTACTATGAACTTATTCTTGTTATTTAGGTTTTTTTTTAAAAAAATACTGTACTATTCTGTATAGTCATTCTTCAATAATATTTATGTGAACAACCTTAATTCATAACATACCATCAAACTAAGCTACTTACTAATTATTACTTTAAACTTTAAATATCATGTATGTATTAGTGTGTTGTTATAGAATTACTTTTGTAAAACTTATGACTACTTGCATTCATTAAACACAATTCAATCTATTACTTTTACTTGTAAATAAAAATATGCATTAAAAGTATGTCTTTAAAATTATTAATAAGTAAATAATATCATTATCAACCCCTTTTAATTATCAATTATTTATTTCATAAAATACATAAATATCATTTTTAAATATAAGAAGTTTTATGATTCTTTCACTGATGAAATTATGTTTTTATAATTTTTACACTTATTTTACTCTAAACAACATAACTTATCTTATCCAATTTAACAATTCTCTATTTCCAAACCTATTTATTATTTCCAATTTTAAAACAACTATCTTTTACAATGTAATCCAATAAATTTCAATAACACATAAACTAGTAGGCATATGGGGTAAACTATAATTTCAACTTAACACCTTTATCAACTAACCATCATGGGCACAGTGTACACGAAATGAGGTATAACTTATTTGTTTAATAACCTCTACTACAAAATATAATGTCCAGGCTATTTATTCAGCACTATAGCACATTAAACTTTAACACATAGAAAAATAAACACTGCCATGAATATACACAAGATATAGGGCTATGTTATCTATACTTGTATAGCATCAATATAGTATATTCTTCTTCCCATATAAATAAACCCTACTTACAATATTATCCTGGTCTTATATAACCTAATACTAAGATATTAGCATTTAAAATTCACTACTTTACATCGCTAAATTCATCTTCTCATTTCTATAATAACAAATAAATTCATTTTTAAAATAACAGTCTAACTAACTAATAAGACAATATTATTTCATTCTTTAATATTTCTCAAACTTAAGCATAAACAATCAGAATCAATGTCATATTTTTAATACTTTAAATTATTCAACTAAAACATCCAATTCAGTTATAATAGAATCATATACTTATATTTCTTTTTTGTTTAAATATCTTTATGATATCACTAAAATTATGCATATTCTTAAATAACTAAACAAATGATAAATTATGTGTAGGTATTGTGTTTTATGTACACATCCAGCCACACAAAATAACAAAACACATTTTAAAACTATTAATAATTTACATGTATGGTCATGTGTATCAGTTGTATGAGATAGTGTGGATATTTGAAGGGTGCTTGAAAATCTGAGTTCAAATCCTCTATACTTATTATTACCATAAGTAATTTCTGTTGGCAATTACTTAGTGATGTCTTCTGGATTACGATCTAAATAAACGTTTTATTATTGTTTATTCCACATTATCACACTTTAAAATATATTAAGTTTTTTTTAAAAAAATTATTATTAAAGTTTTTTTTTTTTACAATAAAAATTTAATTACTAAGTTAGTAAATAATTTAATGTTTTATGTTTCTATGCTATATCTATACTATGAATAAATATTACTATAATTTTGTTAGTAAAAATAATTTTAAAAACCATATTTACAATAACTTTATTAGAATTTCTTGCGATGAAATGTTCTTTTTTTGATAATAAGTTCATTATAAAAAGTATCTTTTCTCCTGGTAAAAAACATTAATAACACACTTTTGACATCAATAATCACGCATGCTCCAGTTCTTAACATTGCAATATATAATCCAAAAAATGACGATTCAAGTTAAATATGGTACGTTTATTTTTATTCTATAAGATTTAAACTAATATAATTAATACTTTTCTTATCTCCCAAAACTTTAAGGTACTTAAGCATTTATTGCTAGGTAAATATTTAATTTAAATATTCTTAATACTCTTCATCAAGATAATTTTCCAAATTCTTGTCACTTTTTCATATTTACTGAGGTTCAATGTCTTCTGATACAACCAATACTTCTCCCAGTACTTTCAAATAACTTATATTATTTTCCAAATAATTTACATAAACTATTGTATGTCCAACATACCTTAATTACTAACTTGTAATATTTTTTAAATATAATATAAGTCACATACTTGCAAATGATCTTATATTTTCTAGGAAAAATTCTAGTTTTAAAATATTTCCAATATTTCTTCAGAAAGAAATATCTCCACATTCTAAAATAATTGTTTGGTCAAATTTAAAAGTTTTTTTTTTTTTACTTTAAAAGTATTTTTCCATCGTATTTTAAATAAATTTTCTTCATAAAAATATATTATATCATTTGACTTTATATCTTTTAAGGAAATTTTTTTTATATTTTCTCCGTGATGTTCTTTTTATGAAATTTAGTCGTAAATTAATATGACCTATTAACACAGGCAAAATTATATGCTTTATACGATAATAACATTTGAATATTTCCATCAATCTTTTTATATTTAGTGATGACTTCTTCATGTTTAAGTTAATGACAAATTGAACAAAAGCAGATCAGCTAAGTAAGGAATTATTTAATTTTTAGCCCTCTTTCTCCATATCATGATTTGTAATAATAAACTGCTGTATTTTTATAAAAATTGAAGTTAAATAAAATTGATTATTACACTACTAACTACTTTAGTGAAATTGTAGAAATACTAACGATGTTATAATAGAATGTCGGTAGAATGAGGTAACAGCTTAATAATCATCTGCCAAAATTTAAACCGCTCTTAAATACTCCAGCTGATTCCAATTTTGATTGGTCCATTAAACAATCCTGGTCTCAAATTATCTGGGACCACAAACATTGGTTTAAAGTTAAAGTTAATAATAATTTACTAAATATTTATTTTTATTATATTATTCAATTCTTACTTAATTTTCACATTTTATTTTCACTTACTAAAGACTCTAAAATAATTTTTAAAAATCACATTTCAATATTTTTTTCCATTTCTACCTTTATTTTGAACTTAATGTATTTATTTTCAACAAAAAAACATAAATCTGATTTTATTTATTATATTCACTTTTAAAATACAATTTAACATTTATAACAGATAATATATTATTCTATTTTCAAACACAGGTGTGTGTCACGTGATTTACAAAACTAAATAAGGTGCTAATAATTTAAAGACTAAAATAATAATTTAATTTATAAAATGATACATAATCACTATTATAGCACAATTTTAAAATAATTATTTTAAAATTATAAAACCAAAAAAAATACACTTTTCTCCTACCTTATTATTTTTTAATCAAATGATTTTAAAATATAACCATTAAATACAATTATTATTACTAAATCTATTCGTTTAACTTTAAAGCATTACTTTTAAATTTTACCCTAATTATTATTTATAAGACTTATTAAATCAGTATTTATTATGGCCAGTTCTCCCAACCATACAATTTTATAATGATTTTTAGTTAAATGTTTTCTTACAAATACTAACCTAATATTATACATCAATTATTTTACTTGCCTTAACTAAATTATTCAAAGATTTTTAACACACAACATACATCACCCCTTACCTAACTTCAAAATTTAAAAATTTTCAGTAAATTATTAGAAATAATCCATTCTAACCTAAACAAAAGGGTATAATATATATATATTGTACCAAAGTACATTGATATTTAATTAATTTTATGAGTCCCATGTTTTAAAATATAAAAATTTAAAATTGAGAGAAAAAAATGTAAAAACTAAAGAGCAGGGGAGGGGGAGATTTGTTATTAAATAAAAATAAACTGTAAACGCGTTTGAAAATAATAAGATTTTTTTTGTTTAAAAAAAGAAAAAAAAGTTTTGTAATAAAAATGATTTAATATTTTTTAAATGAATTTATAATAAAATAATAAAGAGATTTTGTTTTATCTTATAAAAAAATAATTAAATATATGTGCATGTGTGTATGTAATTTTTAATAAAAAATAGAAGCAAAAGCTGATTTAATTTCACAAGACTAAGGATGCTGCTGCTAATAAAGTTTTCCATTGTTTAAAACAGTATAAATAGCTCAACATTTTATTATTCTGGGTCTGACTTTCTCATTTTTTAATAAAATATTTTTTGAAGTAATATCTCTAAAAAATGTTGCATTGTTAAAACCAATGTGGTGTGCAGTCGACTGAAGCTGCTCTCTATGCATCTGGGATCTGCAATTAGTTTGGAAAGTGATCATGTTTAAATAGATTAAACGAACAGTGGAGTGTGTTTGTAGCCAAACCAGCCATGAAAATCATACTATGTCACAGGATCTATGGAGGAGTCATTTACCAGTTGTAAATGAGTTAAAAAATAATTCCATTATGCTGTTTCCATCGTATTAAAAATCCTAGGTAATTATTGACTTTGATATCTTAACATTCCCGATTTATTCTTAAAATAAAAGATAGACTTTATTAGAAAGAACTTTGAACTTTATGAATTAATCTTAAAAATAAAACTTTAAACTTCAAGAGATAATATTTGAAATAATAAAATAAATAAAATCAGCTTCTATAATAATATTAAATAATATTTTTGAAACAATTACATGCATGTATGTGTGATTTGATTTTTTTTTTAAATAAAAATAAATAAATAAAATATAATGCAACGTGTATACTTTATTTGCTAAAGTAATATATTAAAATGCTTTATTTTAATCTTTAAAAAAAGTGTGTGTGTTTCATTATAAGATAAAATGATTAATTTATTTTAAATAAAAAAAAAACACTTAAATTATTTTTCTTGAAATATTTATGTTTATTTTGATAGGTGCGGATAAGTATAAATATTTATTTTCTTAATAAAAGTAGGAGGGAAAAAATCTAATTATTGATAATAGTATTTCAAGAATAGATTCGCTAATTTAAGGATATAAATGTTTTGGCATTCAGTATAATGTTATCATTATTGGTTTTAAAGGATTGGAGTATTATTTTTGAATGGTTTGGGAAATTATTTAGTTTTTTTTTTTAAAGTAGTAGTAGTTTTGATGGGGTATTTAAGATACCTTTTGTTTGTTTATTATTGGGTGGTTGGAAACTGATTGAGCTAGGGGGATTTTCAGGTACCAAATTATGTTGATCAGATAGACATGCTAATTCTAACGTAATTAGCTGGCACCTAAGGTATTTTTCTTTCTTCTTTTAAAAATAAAAATAAAGTGTTCATTTGGTCAATGTATATTTGGTAGTAGAGCATTGGGTGTTATTGGTAGTTCTCTACTGATGATAGTTGACACTTTACCTGAAAACCAACCACTTTCTGGAAGGGAAGTTTAGGAGGACAAAGTAAATAAGATATTAATTGATATTTTTTTTGTCGATAGTTGTTGTTGTTTTCTGTATTTAAGTGGTAAGTTTAATTGAAGTTTAGAGGAGGTTGGTTCAATATATATATATATATATGTTACATATATATATATATATATATATATATATATATATAGCTGGTGAGATAGTTTAAAATCTTTAAAATGACTTTTAAAATTATACCTTAATAATTTAATGTAAAACAAATAAATAATTTGTTTGATTCATGCATCTAAAAGAAGGGGCATCGATGATTTTATATATTGGAAATAAGTTACTTTAATATTCCTTAAAATGGCATTCTATTTAAATCTGTATTTTTAAATTTAAAGACAATATGATTAATGGCAACCTGTAATAGTGATATAGTTTAAAACAAGTAACTAATTTTTGCTTGAATTACAAGAAACTTGTAACAGTATTATTTTTAAAATCTATATTTTTAAATTATTCAATCAATAATAATCAGTTAAGATTGACTTTTATTTTTTTTTGTAAAAAAAAAAAAAAAGAATAATAAAAGGAACTTATAATCCGATATTTTTTAAATTAAAAAAAACTGTAAACTATTATGATAAAATTTGATAACTGATTTTTTTATTGATGTGCAGGTATATGTGTGAAATTAATGTATTTTAATTAAGAAATTAACTATGGAAAATATAATATTATTATTGTAACAAATTTAAGTAGATAAACATCAGTGTGCATGTACATGTACACACATATATGTAAATTTTAATCCTTTATTGTATTTAAATGTCAATTAAAATATATTCATGTAATAATAAAATAGCATCTGTGTAATAATTTGATTGTTATAAATTACATATATGTAAATATCAATGTGATATTTTTTTATTATTGTATGTTAACCAACATCAGAAGGATTCTAATTGTAAAACTATTCTAGAGACCTTAATATCAATTTTATTGTTAATAAACATGTGTTCAATTGTTAAAAATTGTATTGCATCATCTCTTCATCATCATAACAGTAATAGAGCTTGTGTTCTGAACTAGATCCATGCAATAATGATTGATATTGAAATGGTAAATCTGATTCAGATTTGCCATTTCACTGTCTTACCCACCTAATCAATTATTAAGGGGGTTTAATTAAAACCCACCTATGTAGAGAAATGTATTTTTTTCAATGTTTGTTTTTTTATTATTCTTCAAACATTCTTTTAATTACTAAAATTTATTTTGGATAATACTAATAATATTTAATCATGTACTAACACACTAAGTTATTTTATTTATGGAAAGAAAGAAAAATAGGTTCAAATATAAGTATTGACTTTTTTGATGTGTTTTTTTTATATATATTTAAAATGTTTTATTTTTTTTTAAGAATCCAAGATGGCCTTTTTTGAAAGATTTGTACTCGATAAGAAGTTTAAAATAAATGTTAAATTAAAACATTTAGAAATTACCAAAATCCATTACTTTGGAATTTCTATTCATTAATTAGTAGAGATTCTACACTGTTATCTAAATTAAAAACTAACAAAATTATACTAAAATCTCTATCGATCCTTATCGAGGTACAAACTATCTAAAATTAAAACAAAAGTATGATTTCCTATTCATTCATAGAAGTCAAATCACTTCAGGCAGCAGATAATTTGAATACCAATGCTCAGGTACAAATAGTGGTCCCTTTTTTAAAAAAAAAGAGAAGAGAAAGAAGTTGTAGAACGTCTTCATGCCAGTTGAAATGATGAGTGAGTAGTAAAAGGGAAGATCACCACCCATCCCTTCCTGAGACCTGAAATCTCTGATTATGCTGCTGCCAGAACCTGCCTTCAAATGCCACCAGCCATCAACATTTGCCTGTGCACTTATTCCAGAGAACTCCAGGTAAAATGCTGAAGAGCTTAAATCCTGTTGTCAAGATTTTAAAAATTATCATTAGAATATAAATGTAGTTTCATAAAGCTAAAAAAAAATATCAAAAATTAATGTTTATTGGAAATAATTTTTTAACTGTCTCTTTAAACCTCTCTTTTAAATTATTTATAATGTTTTTTTCTTTTTAATGACTTAAGCTCACAACAATTTTTAATATTTTTAATTATTGAATATGAAAATATTTATTTGTTTTGTATATTAATTAAAGTATGAGATTTCATGCTTTGATTTTTTTTTTAGTTTAATAAACTTCACTTGCAGGGGTCCAAAGAGCGTAGTTTGGCTAATAGAGCAAATTATGTTCACAAAAGGGAGTTTTAGCAAAGAATGAATTAATTTTTAAATAAAATAAGTTGATCTATTTTTATTTTCACGAGTAAAGTTATGTCGAGTATACATATTTCAAAAAAACCTACCTTAGTTCTTTAAATAGTTTATTATAGATTTCCCAGGATGGGATTCTATAGTTTTAGATTTTTTTAAATTAAAACAGAATAAAATTTATATATTTTTGGTCTAGTAACAGCACTGCTGGATAGCATTAGTTAATTATCATGCCTTTTTTGTTTAAGTTAGGAAAGTGGGAAGGGGGAATTTATTCGAGAAGTAAATTTCCTTATTCTATATGTTTAGTTTTTGTTAGTTAAATATTTACATAAAGTAGGTTGATCTCTATGCAGTATTAGATCATTTAAGGCCATTTAATTATAATTAGTTCATATTTGATGATTACAATATCTCAGATTAATAAATAATGCTCGGAGTAGTTTGGACAGACCTAAAATGGACACTCAATTGGTGTTCGGTGTTGGCTCCCAGTTATGCATACATCTGTGGGCTGAAGTGCATGGTTGAGGTAGAGTTGGTTAAATGGCATACTATCCATATAGGAAGACATGTTGACTCTTTGTAATTTCTATCTCCTACCAGTGTATGACCGTAACAGGCAGATGTATTGATTTCTCTTTTGTTCTTCATTGAAATAAACATGCGAGTGTTCATAAACTGGCTCATATGACCCTACCTACATTTCTTCTTTCATTTGCATTTGTATATTTATTAACCCAACATTGTTTTGCTTTTCTTTTGCCTATCTAATATGTAAGCCATAGGGAAATGATTCTACTCAAGGAAATTTGGCCTGAGTAACTGATTCTTTTATTATCTCATGATTAGTCAAAATCTTTTAATTTTAGCTAATTCACGTTCTAGTTTTCTAAGGTATGATTTAGTTAAAAGTCCAACTAATAAGACTCATTTGCTTGATAATTAACTGATCTATTTTTATAACAGCTTACAGTTTTTAATCACTGAGTAGTTTAATGCTATTCCAGCAAGGTCCAATAATGTAATAAAATATTTTTTTTAGATTTAAATTATTATTAATAAAGAAAAGTAAAATAAATCATTTTCTTTTCTTGCATTATTAGAGTAAGACGAATCAGTCTTATTATAATTGTTGTTTTTTTTTATATATCCGTTTTTAATATAATTTTTTTTTTAAACTTTTGTAAAGAAAAAATAAAATGTTTATTTTTTATAGACATCAGTTAGCCAAATGTTCAGATATGCTGCTATATTATTAGCTTATACTAAATTTAAACGGAGAATTTAGAATCCATGGTCATTCAATTCTAAAATCTTTTTTTTTTCTAAATAAATGTAAACAAAATTAAAATTGTATAAACTAAATAAATGAAATGTTAACTGCTAATGTGAATCTATTACACAGGACATGGTCTCTGATAAAAGTACTATTTAATTATAAAATTAATGTAAAGAATGTTTTTTTATAGAGCTTGAGTTAAATGTTAAATGTAAAATAATTAATGAGTTTAAAATATATATAACTAAAACAAAACTTCCAGTGTTCCTTGAATCTTTTCATTTACTTTTATGTTAAGGAATCTTTGATTTTAAGTATATATATATATATATATATATATATATATATATATATATATATATATATATATATATATATATATATATATATATATATATATATATATATTTTTTTTTTTTTTTTTTTTTTTTTATGAAATAAAAGGGTTTAATTTTATGTGGAGAGTGGGGTTATGATAGTTGAGAGTGGATATTAACTCCTATTTCTTTTTTTTATGATAAATAAGAAATTGCTGTTTTTGTGGGTGGTTTGTGGTGGGTGCCATTAAATAAAAAAAAAAAAATGTTTTGTAATTTTTTTTATTTTTTTTTTTTTTTATATATATATCACCCATGTTCTCATTAAAATATAATTAAAAGTGAATCTCATGCTTGAAAGCTCGGCTTCCAGCATGGGGAAAGTAAAGGAATATGATGTTATCATCGAGAAAGGTTATTGATTAGATCTTTGACCTGTGGATATAGGTGAATAGGGCAGAATCCATGATGTATCTAACATATATCTTGAGGTACTTCACCTGGATTATGGGTTATTTGGATCGATATGCATTTTTCGACTGGTACAATATACAGATGGGGATGTTTTTAGTGCTTTTGGGCATACAGATGATGATGATTAAGATGATAATTGATATATCCTGGAATGCTGCTAAGGTTATATTCTTTAACCCTTTGACCGCTAATTATATTATTGGGCGAGTGAGTTAAAAATCAAAGCTTTTAATTGGCCAACTCACAAACTGAAGACAAAGTCAATTGTCAAAATATATTCACCTTTAATATCATATTCACTTTAGACTCATTTATAAAAAGTATATTAATAATGTATCAGGTTATGAAAGTGAACGAAAGTTCTTTCAAAAATAAATTTCTATTTATTTATTATAAAACATTCGAATTTCGACAAATTTAAAAGTGAACATTAGTAATGAATTAAAACGAGTTGCTGATGTAAATTATTTTTTCAGTTTTACGTTACAGAAAAGTAAATTTTTTTTTTGCTAAAATCTTAAATATTTTTACTAAAATCTTTAATATTTTTCTAAAATAATTTTGTTTTTTAGCATATTTTATGAAAATGATTTGTAATTTCTCAAAAAATACTTTTATAATAGTTTAAAACATTTGTTTATCATATTTGAAATGAAAATCTTAGCGTTTTTCTTTATTTTCTTTGATTAGGCAGTTTCTTTGTTCTTTCCAGCCAATCAGAATGTCTTTGATGGCTGAGAGCCAATCACCGACAAACTTTCTTCTTTTTTTTAGCTTCACAGGCAGTTTTATTGATTTTTTACTTGTAAAATAATTCAAGAGAGGGCAGCATCTTACAGAACATTTAAAAATCTAACTATTGACTATAAAACAGCTATCCTAGCATTAAAAATAATGGAATTAGACTGACGTCAATCATCAACACAAGGTCTCATAAGCATCAACAGAAAGGTTAAAGCTCATGCACTACATTTTATTTTGGTTTAGACTTAAAAATGAAGTTTATAGTTAGCCAGTGCATTAATGGCACTTGATGATATTCAGCATTTTTTAATATCCCAGCATTACTGTTTGATGATTATGTATTCTAATGGATGAGAACTTAGTTGATGCATTCAAATTAATGTTTAAATAATTGCCCCAAGCTGGCAAAGGCTAAATATTTAACCTGGTCTATATGAGAACCATTTCAAATTCATTGACAAGATTGACTGTTGATTCAGATTTCAAATCTAGCCACAAAATGGACTGTTGATTTATTTTATTGTTGATCATTCATGATGGATGATTATTTATTTTGAGTATTACTTATACTTTTGGATAGTGCTGGTAAACTTATAGTTAGCTGGTTGATCTCACAGAGATCTTATGATCTCATGCTCTCTTGAAATATATAAAATTGCTTATATATTTTGGGGTGTTAAACATTACTTCAACATTTATTTAATACTTTATATCTAATAATATCATGATCTTATATATTAAATTGAATTATTTGAAGTCTTGTTGAACAGGGATTAATGATGATTTTCCATCACCCCATCTCATTACAATATACATATTGTTACCAAATCTAATAATGTTATTAAAAATAAATAAGCAGGAATATCCTAATTCCAGAAGAATAAAAAAAAGATAAAAAAGGTCAAAAACATAAAAATGAAATTTGTTATGAATGTATAAACTTAAAGCAATATATCATTTTTTAGTATGTTTTTGATATCTGAAACAATTTCTTTTCTGACAAAAATCTTAAAATCGTGCCTCATACAACTTTTTCCATTGAAGTCAATCATTATTGGCTCTTGAAAATAAATTATAGTTATACTTTATAATGAAATAAAACTTATCGTCTTTTAATTTCCATTCTAATGTTTATTATAAAATGTTTTTTTTACAAAATCGACACTTCACACGTCTTTTGCAATGAAATATGCCATTATAATTATAAAATTATTATTATTACTTAAAAGAAGATGAAGAATATACTAACTGACTCTATGATTTTACCATCATGTTTTTAATTGAATATTCCGAAACTTCCTATACATTTACAATATTCACTCTTTATAAGCAGCCCTCACATATTTACAATAACTTTGAGAGAGCAAAATATTTAATTTAAATAATTACTTTACTATAATTAAATACTCTGTACTTTAAATTGGTAAATTTGATAGCAGCATATTGATGCTCTTGATGTATCTCAACATTCAGATTTCCTTTCTTACCTTTATAAAATAAAATAAAAACTACTACAATATTTAAATTGATAAGTTAATAATATTGCAAAACTAATGTTGGTGGTAATTTTTCTCTTAAACAGCTATAAATTTATGAAAGAGAAGGTATTACCAGTTTAATTAATAGATCCGTAACCATTTCTACAATAATTAATAATTTAATGATTAATTTGTTTAAGTTTGGATAAGCAACTAAAAATCGGATCACTAATACTTTTTTTTTAAATTTTCATCAGTATGAAAAAGTTTTGTTTATCGAAATTCAGTCCCTAGCTTATATCTGGGTACACCACATTATGAAACTTTCTATATTCAAACACACAGACATATATATTGCAATGTGTATTTAATTAATAGAAATTAGTGGACTTGGAATAAATCACATTTTCCTTTCAGGCTATGAACAAATAGGCACTCATAATCTGAGGTATAAAATGATTTGCTGGAATATTTGCTCGAATATATACATATATTAATACTAAAGATTTTTATTTTTAATTTTATTTAGGGAAAAAACTTTGTCAAATCAAGATTAACTGTCCAACGCTGGAGAGGATGGTAAAGTGTTAGGGTTTTTTGGCAATTAAAATAAATTCTCATAAGGATTGCTCTGATTATTAAGAAGATACAAAATGCTACTGTACATTTTAAGAAATCAAAATCTCGCACATCTTTTCGTATTTCCTATTTTATAATATACTGTTCCAATTCTAATTTAAATATTATAATTTAATAATTTTAATAATGTAATTGATGAAAATATTAGAAATTTTCATTTATAATTTTATTTAAAAAAAAAAAACATATCATACTAAAAAGACACTGATTGGTTACTGACTTAATACCATATGATGATTTTTTTTTAAATAAAATTCTAAATGGATTAAAATATTTTCATGAATTACCTTCATTAAAATTATTCAATTACAATATATATATATATATATATGTGTGTGTGTGTGTGTGTGTGTGTTTACTAATGCCCTCTTGAGAATTTTTTTACAATATTTGTTGAAAGAATCAACCATTTTCTTACTGGAAAAATGTTTCTGTCAATAACCTGATGTCATCGATAACACTGGTAACTAGTTGAGATCCCATCAAACATGGCAACATAATTTTTTAAGTTACCTTGCAATGCTTAAGTTGATATTTAAGTTTGCATGTAATTTAGTCAAATTATAAGTCAAGCCTTTTCTTTATTAACTTTATTTAATAAACAAAGCAGATTTTTTTAATTAACTCATTGTAAATAATTTGCTTTCAATTAACATTTAATATCATGCAAATATGTAATAGTATAACTATTCTATTTATTTACATACTTTATATATATATATATATATATATACATATATATTACGTAATATGGCATTTTATATATATATATATATATATATATATATATATTGTGCCATTACAATTTGGTCACTAGCCAAATTTATAGTAATGTGCATGTAGAAAAGGTAAACCAAAAATCATCATCACAATTTTATATAACCATAAAAGAAGCTGTAGGGCATCCAAGTTCAAACCCTACAAGGTCCAGTTCTAAAAGCTTTAAACAGAGAAAGAATGGGTCAACAATTACATGCTTTACTTGTTTGTGTGTTGATAGAAAGGTAATACACACATTTAAACTATTTAATATTTAATTTTTCGTTAAAAAGCAAAGTTATAATGCATACATATAGGCAATGTATGTGTAAATTATTTAATTGTTTTATATTTCAAATATTAAACATTTTAACTTTCTTTAAAACTAACCTATGCTTGATCAATTCTAATATTTTATTCTATACTTTTATTTTGCTTTTCTTTAATTATAATTGGGATTTAAAAGTTACAGATTTAATTAAATAATTGGGTTATAATTACTAAGCTAGCAATTATAGTATTTAAGGTTAGTTTATGAATGATTTGAAAGAATGAAGGATGTGGGTACATTACATACAAAATTTTACATTTCCTAAATATTGAAAGAAAAGGAAGTATTAAATCTGTTAAATTATTTTTTTTGTACAATTTTTTTTGTTAAAAGAGGAAATCTGTTTAATCAGATATCGATCTTTGTAGCAATTTTTTTTTTGTAAATGATTGTTTCACTTTGGAAGCTTATCATGAGTCAGAACTATAATTTTTGAAATTGTCTTATCAAGATCTAAAGAAGGAAGCTCAAAGATTTGAAGTGTTACCTGGATGTTAAAAAGAAAAAAAAACAAAAGAAAGGAAATAAGAATTGAGTCTATTTTTTTTTAAAACAAAAGTGTCTGGAAAAAGGATTAAACTTTTCAGTTGAAAAATAATTTAGTTGAAAATAAATTAGAGATCTAATTAAAACAAATTTGTCCAAAAATAGCAAGTGATGCTATCTCTGATTGGTTAAGGTAGCTAAAAATTGGATATAAAAAGCTGTCTTGAATTATTATTGTGATTGATTCAGATTATTAAACTATCAAATTTGAATGTTGAAAATATAAGAAATGGCGGGCTAGAAAAATTATATGTATATTCCATTTGCTGGACCATCTGGAGGAAGCTGCACATCACATAGGAAAGAAAAGATGTGTCTAAAATAATATTCTACACCTTTCAACTGACCAGAGAAATAAGATGTTTTTAATAGAAGGAAGAAAGCATTCACCTGCATTCAAAGAAGATGAATTAATCTACTGATAAATATTAATCATCAAGTCCAATTAATTGTTCCAACAACTGATTTTAAACTCAAGAAAATTTATAAATGTGAAAACAACTGCTGTATTTCATCCACATGCTTGACAGGAAGAGAAGAAAAATTAATATAATGATTTCCAAATTGTCCACTAAAGCAAATAACCTCAATAGAGTCATCATCATTAAATAGTTATACACCTCAAGAAAGAGATTGTTCCCACATAGTAGCTGCAGAAATATAGACAAGTTTGAACCCTTGGAAATTCGCCACAAACAAAAGATCGGTAATATGACTTTTTATATCTATTTTCTTTATGATATCAGTCTTAAGAAACATTTTAGCGATAAAGTGGTATATTTTATTTAAAGAACTTTTAAAGACTATTCAGATCGATTAAAACAAGAATGTCTTACTAATAATAACTTTGAGCTTCATAAATGATCTTGAATGTATGAAAATGATTTGTTTATTAATTTTACAATATTAATGTGTAAAACAATTTTTTTTTATGGTATTATGATTTTAGTTTTAACTAATATTATTATTTTGGTTTTAATAATATTTTGTTATTATGGGATAAAACACGCACATACATAATAATATTTTTATATGTGTATAATTGGAAGTGAATGTGGAATAATGAGTAGTATTAGAATATTAGATTATTTTGTTTCAAGTTCAGTATAGATTTCAGCGCTTGGAAGGGAGGGGGAGAAAATAATTTAAAACTTTTTCTAAAACTTGCTCTTTCAATTTTACTAACATTTTTTTTTTACATTCTATTTACATGTTGGATTTTAAAGTATGTGTGCTAATGAGCAGATAATATTTTTTGTCTTGAAATACTTTTCATGGTCAATGTGACGTCCAACTTAATACAAAATACATTTGAAGGGAAAGGGGGAAGAACTTAAAATTAATCTGAGGAGTGTTATATAATCAATTATTATTATTATTCATGTCAATTTTCATATTTATCTAGAAATTTTTATGTATATGTTAGAACTGTAGTAATAAATATTAGTTTGTTTTATTAAACGAGGCGTATATATTTCATTAAGTGTAGTCTTTGTTAAGTGTGATTATTCATCATCATCAATGGTTGAATATTGGTTATTTAAGATATAAGTAAATATGCTAAAATTAAGCAATAATTATGAATTTCTTTATAAAATTTAGTTTTATGTTTAGGCTTAGTCCTAGAGCTGTAGTTGAAACCCTTGTCATTATTGTTATTATTATCATCATCATCATCATCATCAACGTTTTAATTAATGAGCTGTTTAACTGTTTAAAGGCCATAAATAAATATTGATTTTATAATATTTAGTGATTTCTTAGTATTATTATAACCACATCCCATCATCTATTTCATGCAAGGATGAGTGAATGGCCATCCTAAATTAGTTATATATAATCTGAGCTAGTGAACTTATAAAAATATTGAAACACATTTGTTATGTTAAGATCTGAGAAATGATTTATGTTCAATGAACTCCACTGTGGTTTAAAGATGTTTTACTTTTACCTAACTATTAGTGCTTATAGTGATATGGCTCAAAAAGCAAAATCTCTCATTTTTATTAGAAATAAAGTACCAAAAAGGGATTCAAACCTGGTACATGTAAAAGGTTATTAGATATAACCGTGTCTAGATTCAGATAATCTAGTGGCGCCCTGCTAGACCATATTCACTTAGTATTTGTTTAAACATGCACTTAACATCAAACCAAGAAATGAAAGTGGATAAAACCTACTGCCTGTATACCTGAGTTATATTTTATTGAATTACTTGTGTACTCACTTCACGTGATTTCATATACCTGTATAATACTGGTTATTTTAATTTGTTTATAATTATTGAGATAGTGTTTACTTAAGAAATCCAAGTTATTTTAAGTGTTATGATCATTCTATGGACTACTCAGGTATGGTAATATCTATTTTTTTTGGATTCATTTATTATGTTACAATGGACACCCAACTGGGGCCTGATATTTTACCATATACCTGAAAAAGAGAGTCTATAGAATGATGGGAGATGTGTGGTTAAAAATAGAGAAATTTTTTTTTAGTAAATTTTTTTTTTTTTCAGTAAAAAATTTTTTTTGTCTTACAAAATTTTCTTGGCCATACAGTCTTATTTTAGATTTGTATATGATGATGTTTAATATGATTTAATTTTTCATTGATGATGATAAAATGGGTACAGCCATAAAACTGCTTGTTTTTTTTTATCAATTTTGAAAATAGAGATGAATATCACAACTTAAGACAAAGGTGAAATAAATAATAGATTTTTTTTTGTGGAACATTAAAATAATTTATTGCCAGATAGGATAGGCATAGTAATAGTGATGAATTATGGAATAGTAGTCTCATGTGTGTTTGGAGAGTTCATTTTGTAAAAAGTCTATGATTTTAGAGGTTTGATTGGATGGTTGATCGTTGGAGTTTGGTTGGTTAGATTGCAGTTTTGATGATGAGTGAAGAGTTTTGTCATTGCCTTGAGAATGCTATGTATTTCGTGTAACTTATGAATGATCAAACCCATTCACTGCTCCAACCCAATTTATATGTTATCTTTATTTTATCATGAAGCAGTTAACAGCAGACCTGCCATGATATCAGCCTATAAGTCTCCAAGAGAGAGAGCACGGCATAGTTTTCCAATCAAGTTCATATGTTATTCTTATTTTATCATGAAGCAGTTAACAGTAGTCCTGCCATGATATCAGCCTATAAGTCTCCAAGAGAGAGAGCAAGGTTTCGTTTTTGTAGTCTATAATAAGCAGGGCATTCCTTGATACTTGCCACATAAGACTCCAAGAGAGAGAGCAAGGCATAGTTTATCTACTTTAGCCCCTAAGACTTAAAATACATCTTTTATTGCAACAGAGTTTGTTTCATTCAATCAAGGGTTGTGGTAGTTAATAAGTGATCGAATTGGGATGATCTTCTGAGTGCTCGTGATGCATTGTGTGATTATAGTGTTGTGACTGAATTCTTTTATTTATCTCAAGATTGTGAACTGCTAGTCATTCTGTGGACTGTCAATATCTGTCGGATTTCTGGGAGAATGGATGAATGTATAATTTGGGCTATTACAGACAGACATGCACTATATAGATTATTGTTGTGTAGTTCATTAAATAAGGATATTAAAATTTTTTTTTGTTGTATTTGTAAATGCATAATAAGGTGAAAATCAAATCAGTCAGTTGGTCAGAATAGGTGTCAGACAGGGAGAAGATGTGTGGATTTTTGATGGTCAGGGAAGTACAGATGGGATATATATAGTTTTATAACATGAGTGAACTAAATTATAGTATGGAAGAGGTTATGGAAGAGGAAGGTGCCCCAATACCAGGAATCAGTGATCGTTTTCATACTGAAGAAGAGGATGGGGAGGTTTTCTTAAAAACACAAAAGGAAAGAGAGGAAGTAGAGGAAGATGCCTTTAATGTTAGTAGCAGTAATACGGCCTCAAGTGTGGAAGTAGATGAGGAGTCAGAAGTGGGCCAGGCTCAAATAGCAAAGATGGCACCATCAGACATGGACATGATAATGCAGATGCTCAGAAGTATGAGAGAAGATAGTAAGCAAAGTATGGTCAATCTAGAACAAAAGATGGAGAAAAATATAGAAAGTCTAAGAGAAGATAGTAAGCAAGGGATGGTAAATCTAGAACAAAAGATAGAGAAAAATAATAAAAGTATGGTAAATCTAGAACAAAAGATAGAGAAAAATATAGAAAGTATGCTAAAAGATAATAGAATCTGGAGAGAAAGTTTAAGAGATGATGGAAAAGGAATAGAAAGGGTAGAAAGTTTAAAAGAAGAGGATAAGAGGAGTGAAGATGAATTAAAAGAAAATATCAATAGCTCTGTGGAAAACAACAGTAAAATTCCTATGGCTTTGGGAAATAAAATAGAGAAACATGGGAAAAGTCCCTCAATTCCTGGAGTTAATAATGTTTATAAAGAAGATAGAGCAGGAGAGATGGGTGAATATGTTAGACTTGTAAAACGGAAAGGTAGTCAGAGCTTACCAGTTTTAAAAGATAATCTGGATAGTCCGACCACTGATAATAAAGAAAATAATGTAAAGTTAGATACACTGATAGAGAATAGGCTCCAAGAAGTAGAAAGGCCAATATTAGCCATAATACCAAATCTCCCAGTAAAGAAAGTAAATGAGATGATGACCAAAGAGCCGATTGGGATAGATCATGAAGTGAAAAGAAGGAAAAGAGAGTTGGAGGAAAAACTTCATGCATCCGATAAGATGATTGATTTAAGAGAGGCAATAAGGGAGATGAAACCAGTTATTTTAGAAAGAGAGCAAAAGTTTCAACAGTCTGTAGTTCTCAATCTAGTAACAAACCAGCATGGTTGGTTTCAAAAGTCTGTCTTCTTAAATAGATTGGAGACACCTTATATATGGTATAGAGAGACAATCTCTCTGAAAAATGTAAATGTCCAAATCTCTCTGAAAAATTCAACTGCTCTGGAAAAGTCAAAAATAAGTTATATCTGGTACAGAGAGGCAATCTCTCTGAAAAATGTAAATGTCCAGTGTGTATCAGACAGAGAATCAATCTCTCCGAAAAATTTAAATGCTCTGTTAAATTTAAGTGTGCCTTATATTTGGTACAAAGAGTCAACCTTTTTAGAGAGTTTAAAAATAAATTATACATGGCACAGAGAATCAACCTCTCTGGAAGATGTAATGAATTATCTCTGGTACCGAGAGTCAATCTCTCTGAAGAGTTTAAATGTCCATTATATATGGGTCAGAGAATCTATCTCTCTGAAAAATGTAAATGCTCTGGAAAATTTAAATGTGCCTTATATATGGTACAAAGAGTCAACCTTTCTAGAAAATTTAAAAATAAATTATACATGGCCCAGAGAATCAATCTCTCTGGAAGATTTAAGGATGAATTATATATGGCACAGAGAATTAATCTCTCTGGAAGATTTAAGAATGAATTATATATGGTACAGAGAGTCAATCTTTCTGGAAAATTTAAAAATAAAGTATGTATGGTATAGAGAGTCAATCTCTCCGAAAAACTTCAAGGCATATTACGTATGGTACCAAGAGTCCATATTTCTAAATGGAGTTAGTAATAGGAGGTTATATAAAATAAAACCTCCAGATATGTTTTATAAATATCCAGTCAAGATGAAAAATGGAAATATTAAAAAGGGACTGGATGTACAGGTGCATTTTTATGCAGACCACAATATGGTTTGAAAAGAAAAAGCCATTCCAAATTACCAAGAAAATAGGGGAGAATGCCTTTATGCTTGCTGCTCTTGATGGGAATAAGGGGACCTATAATGCTAGGAGTTTGATCCCTTATACTTCAGCAGAATAGCCTGGCAAAGATCTCCAAATAAATTACTTTTAGGTTTTCTAATGAAAAATATATTTACCAGTAGTTAATTTTTTTTTATATATATTATAAGTGTTTATTATTATTAGTGTATTTATTAGTTAGGATTTTTTTTTTAAATATAGTTAAAACAAAAGTGCTGATGATTTTATCCGAAGGGGGAGAAAGTTGTGCCATTACAATTTGGTCACTAGCCAAATTTATAGTAATGTGCATGTAGAAAAGGTAAACCAAAAATCATCATCACAATTTTATATAACCATAAAAGAAGCTGTAGGGCATCCAAGTTCAAACCCTACAAGGTCCAGTTCTAAAAGCTTTAAACAGAGAAAGAATGGGTCAACAATTACATGCTTTACTTGTTTGTGTGTTGATAGAAAGGTAATACACACATTTAAACTATTTAATATTTAATTTTTCTGTTAAAAAGCAAAGTTATAATGCATACATATAGGCAATGTATGTGTAAATTATTTAATTGTTTTATATTTCAAATATTAAACATTTTAACTTTCTTTAAAACTAACCTATGCTTGATCAATTCTAATATTTTATTCTATACTTTTATTTTGCTTTTCTTTAATTATAATTGGGATTTAAAAGTTACAGATTTAATTAAATAATTGGGTTATAATTACTAAGCTAGCAATTATAGTATTTAAGGTTAGTTTATGAATGATTTGAAAGAATGAAGGATGTGTGTACATTACATACAAAATTTTACATTTCCTAAATATTGAAAGAAAAGGAAGTATTAAATCTGTTAAATTATTTTTTTTGTACATTTTTTTTGTTAAAAGAGGAAATCTGTTTAATCAGATATCGATCTTTGTAGCAATTTTTTTTTTGTAAATGATTGTTTCACTTTGGAAGCTTATCATGAGTCAGAACTATAATTTTTGAAATTGTCTTATCAAGATCTAAAGAAGGAAGCTCAAAGATTTGAAGTGTTACCTGGATGTTAAAAAGAAAGAAAAAACAAAAGAAAGGAAATAAGAATTGAGTCTATTTTTTTTTTAAAACAAAAGTGTCTGGAAAAAGGATTAAACTTTTCAGTTGAAAAATACTTTGGTTGAAAATAAATTAGAGATCTAATTAAAACAAATTTGTCCAAAAATAGCAAGTGATGCTATCTCTGATTGGTTAAGGTAGCTAAAAATTGGATATAAAAAGCTGTCTTGAATTATTATTGTGATTGATTCAGATTATTAAACTATCAAATTTGAATGTTGAAAATATAAGAAATGGCAGGCTAGAAAAATTATATGTATATTCCATTTGCTGGACCATCTGGAGGAAGCTGCACATCACATAGGAAAGAAAAGATGTGTCTAAAATAATATTCTACACCTTTCAACTGACCAGAGAAATAAGATGTTTTTAATAGAAGGAAGAAAGCATTCACCTGCATTCAAAGAAGATGAATTAATCTACTGATAAATATTAATCATCAAGTCCAATTAATTGTTCCAACAACTGATTTTAAACTCAAGAAAATTTATAAATGTGAAAACAACTGCTGTATTTCATCCACATGCTTGACAGGAAGAGAAGAAAAATTAATATAATGATTTCCAAATTGTCCACTAAAGCAAATAACCTCAATAGAGTCATCATCATTAAATAGTTATACACCTCAAGAAAGAGATTGTTCCCACATAGTAGCTGCAGAAATATAGACAAGTTTGAACCCTTGGAAATTCGCCACAAACAAAAGATCGGTAATATGACTTTTTATATCTATTTTCTTTATGATATCAGTCTTAATAAACATTTTAGCGATAAAGTGGTATATTTTATTTAAAGAACTTTTAAAGACTATTCAGATCGATTAAAACAAGAATGTCTTACTAATAATAACTTTGAGCTTCATAAATGATCTTGAATGTATGAAAATGATTTGTTTATTAATTTTACAATATTAATGTGTAAAACAATTTTTTTTATGGTATTATGATTTTAGTTTTAACTAATATTATTATTTTGGTTTTAATAATATTTTGTTATTATGGGATAAAACACGCACATACATAATAATATTTTTATATGTGTATAATTGGAAGTGAATGTGGAATAATGAGTAGTATTAGAATATTAGATTATTTTGTTTCAAGTTCAGTATAGATTTCAGCACTTGGAAGGGAGGGGGAGAAAATAATTTAAAACTTTTTTCTAAAACTTGCTCTTTCAATTTTACTAACATTTTTTTTTACATTCTATTTACATGTTGGATTTTAAAGTATGTGTGCTAATGAGCAGATAATATTTTTTTTTCTTGAAATACTTCTCTTCATGGTCAATGTGACGTCCAACTTAATACAAAATACATTTGAAGGGAAAGGGGGAAGAACTTAAAATTAATCTGAGGAGTGTTATATAATCAATTATTATTATTATTCATGTCAATTTTCATATTTATCTAGAAATTTTTATGTATATGTTAGAACTGTAGTAATAAATATTAGTTTGTTTTATTAAACGAGGCGTATATATTTCATTAAGTGTAGTCTTTGTTAAGTGTGATTATTCATCATCATCAATGGTTGAATATTAGTTATTTAAGATATAAGTAAATATGCTAAAATTAAGCAATAATTATGAATTTCTTTATAAAAATTAGTTTTATGTTTAGGCTTAGTCCTAGAGCTGTAGTTGAAACCCTTGTCATTATTGTTATTATTATCATCATCATCATCATCATCAACGTTTTAATTAATGAGCTGTTTAACTGTTTAAAGGCCATAAATAAATATTGATTTTATAATATTTAGTGATTTCTTAGTATTATTATAACCACATCCCATCATCTATTTCATGCAAGGATGAGTGAATGGCCATCCTAAATTAGTTATATATAATCTGAGCTAGTGAACTTATAAAAATATTGAAACACATTTGTTTTGTTAAGATCTGAGAAATGATTTATGTTCAATGAACTCCACTGTGGTTTAAAGATGTTTTACTTTTACCTAACTATTAGTGCTTATAGTGATATGGCTCAAAAAGCAAAATCTCTCATTTTTATTAGAAATAAAGTACCAAAAAGGGATTCAAACCCGGTACATGTAAAAGGTTATTAGATATAACCGTGTCTAGATTCAGATAATCTAGTGGCGCCCTGCTAGACCATATTCACTTAGTATTTGTTTAAACATGCACTTAACATCAAACCAAGAAATGAAAGTGGATAAAACCTACTGCCTGTATACCTGAGTTATATTTTATTGAATTACTAGTGTACTCACTTCACGTGATTTCCATATACCTGACTTATAATAATTTGCTAATAATTTGCTTATAAGTCTTGATAGTGTTATATTTTGAACCTTTACTTAGTTATTTCTATTTGAACCCATTTATTAGGTTACAATATATATCATTGTAATAGTATAACTATTCTATTTATTTACATACTTTATATATATATATATATATATATACATATATATTACGTAATAAAATTTGCTTAAAAAAGAAAACTAACTAAATTATCTTAAAAATCACATTCAAGATTCACTATCAAAGTAAGCATCTAAGTTGTCTGAGAAACTTCCAATTATTTTCTATAGCTGCTGATGCTAGTTTTATTGACAAAATTCATGATTAGTAAGAGATTGGATACTTATTTTTTCAAACATTGTCATTTAAAATACTATAATATTTTAGAGTAAATGTAATATTAATATTATTGCACATATTTATTGAAAGCAAGATTGTTTTAAAATGAATTTGATTAAAAGCACTGCTTGTTTAGTAGTCCTAAATTAATGTATAGTTTTAGTCAAATTATCACCAAATTTCTGCTAAAACCTTAATGCCAAATTAAACATTCTAAGTAAAATAGAAATTGTGTTGTTGTGTTTGAAAGAGGGGGTGGGATTTTCAACTCATATCTAACACTGATAAAAACTGACTTATTGGCAGAAACTCATGTTCAGTGAGTTATTGATTGATTTTTTTAAGAGTATTGACACTTGAAATATCATTAAAATATGTAGAGAAAGTGCAAGTAATTTATGCTAATATTATTATGTATTTATGTAATGCTTAATTAATTATTTAAATTTATATTTTTTAAGATCAAAGAGCTTTTTTAAAAAAAAATCCAACTGTCGTCAAAAGCCTTTTCAGCTTTCCACATAAAAGACCTACTGATAAGGTCTCATCTTCACCAAATTTGACACTCATAACGAAATAAAATTTTGAGTAACTATGAATGTGAAAGTCATTTTTAACAGATTTAACATTTAAAAAGTAGTGTAGGTTTGAATGTATTTCATGCTTGTTTTCCTTTTTAATAATGATTAACTTATAGTCTGAAGCTTAAAAAATAAGGATACTGTAAAGAATTTTATTTTACTTGGATCCAAGCATCCAATAATAAACAAGACATATTACATATGCTATTGTGACCTATGATGCTCTTTGTATAACTTTTGCCAAAGCAAAAACTTCTTCATCAGCTCTCCATCAAGGAATCACAAGAGATACTTTTCACCATCATGAAGTTTTATTCTTGTTTTATTTTTGTAAAAAAAAATAATAAAATCACTGGCTAATTAAAAGAACAATCTTAAATTTAATGGAAAATATTTTTCATGTTTTCTTTTTCTTTATTCAACTATAGTCTATTGAACAATGAACTTGTATGTGTGTGTATGTGCTAAATTAAATATTTTCATGAATTATTATTATAATAAAAAAATAGATATAAGGAGTTTATATATATGGAAAAAGAAATAAGTTTAGCTTTTGATATTGCTGGAAAACCATCAATTATTATCACTAATTGACAATTCTCTTGAGATTAAACAACTTTATCCATTAACTATCAATTACTACTAATTGACAATTTTCCCAAGATAAACAACTTCTTTATCCATTAACTTGTAATAGCTGATTTAATTTTATTGAAGAAAAAGGATCCCAACAAAAATGCTATTATAGGTTAATGGAGAATTATCAGTTAGTAGTAATTGATAGTTTCCTGGCAACATCAAAGACTAAACTTATCTCTGTTTACATGGATATAAACTCTTTATATTTATTTATATATATATATATATATATATATATATATATAATATATATATATATATATATATAATTTTAAATGATGCATAACTATATTCTTTCAGCCACACACCCCTTTTAAATAAAGAAATGCTTGAATTTTGCAGTCCATTCAAAAGAAATTTGTTTATCATTAGTGTTTATAGAAACATATTGTACCATGGATAAATATGGAAGTGGCCTTGATTACATATTGAGATTGTAGATTGTTATTGTTATTGGTATTGTTTATGTATTGACTGCTTTCATGTATATATCAATATATTAAACAAATTAATGAATGGGATCATTTCCATTTAAATTAGCCCCAAGTGTATTTTAGCAGTAAACTATCAATATTCAATGACAGTCTATGAGGCTAAATCATTTTTTATTCCATTGTTCACTTATACACTTTTAAAGTATAAAGAAATGTAGATATTTTTTATTTCTACCCTGAGCTGTTAAATGGATTTAAACTTAGAAAGCTATTTTTATAAGCACTAGGATTAAGAAGCTCACAATTTTTTAAACATTCTATAAATAATAATTGACTATGTTAGATTTCAATTATTTTCAAGGCTTTATAATTAAACCATTAGGGAACAATAAAGTAAAAATGTGGTTTAGCCTTGGAGACTATCAGTGGCAATTGATGGTTTCCCTAGCAACATCACTGCTAAAACATTTTCGGAGTTTACTTACATGGAAATTATCCCACACTTTAATTTGTTTACATCATATGTTAGCATAAAAAATGATTATTGTTTTTATTTTGTTGAACTTATTTATTCTTAGTATAAATTCTCATTAGTACATATATTCAGAGTTATTAAGGGCATAGTTAAATTTATTTAGATTCTTCTTTTATTTTATAGAGTATTGAAGACAATCATTAATTAATTACTTAAAATAATTGCATAAACAAGCTTTAGGCAAAATTCAAAAGAATAAGTTCTAGCCTGTAAAGCTTTGACAACAATTGTCCTTTGTGACTAGATTCAAAAGAAGTGAAGTTAAAATTGAGATATAGTAGACAGTGAAAAAAGACAAATATAAAAGAAGATAGATAATTGATGTAATAGTGAAATAATTATAAAACTAATTGTCAATATTAAAGCTTTATATTCACTAGTGTTTTATTTCCTCTTTGATTATTCAAGTACTCAAGTTTAAATAAAATATTGTCTTTTTACTTGGTATAATTTATTAATTATTTTTATAATGCTATAAATCTTAAAATCATTCCATTTTTTTTTTTCTCTAAAGAACTTTGACAATATTTATCAAGGCGATAGGTATATATATATGTTTTTGAATTTAATAGCAGTTGAGGCAGGTTTGAAAGTAACCGAAAGTACTTCTGAGGATTTAAAGATTGTTTGAATTGTTTATAAACCGTTTAAAAATATTATTTCAATTATAATTACAATATTATTTTTAATTAACGGATATTTTTATTTATTTTACACACATATATATATAACCTGAAAAAAAGGTATAAGTAAAATATAATTAACTTGTCTTTAAAAGAACGCAAAAATAAACTATTTGCTTAGAATAGATCGTAACACTTACTTTTTTATCGGCTGAAAAATCTATTGTTGGTTATGTTCTCTGTATTAAAATTTAATAGAAGTATAATAGTTTAAAAAAATTATAAACTATTTATATGGAATCAAATAACTATAATAAAAATAATCTCTTCAAAACTAAGAATTTCATCTTCATTTATTTCCACAAAATATTTTCCCTCATTTTAATTACACTGTGGCTTTTATTTCTAGCTAATAATAGATAAGTAGGCACTTATACTTACCAATAATAGTTTGTTAGTTTCGATTAATTATGAACTAACTATTTAAAAAAAAAAAACTATTTGTGATTTTAAAAAAATTTCCTTGGATTAATCACACTAAGCTCAAACCCTAATGCGAATACAATAAAGAGGGAATGCTAAATGACTTTTTTGATTAGTGTATAAATTATATTCACAATGTAAACATGTATATATTTATATTTATTAGTGTCGATGTTGCTTATATTTATTTGGACCACTTACTAATTATGCAGTCAATCAGCATTGACTTTCAAAATATTATCTTTATTGTAAGTACTGTTATCTTTCATATTTCTCTCATTGCATTTTAAATTATTTTACT
>JAQFVV010000078.1:4508823-4523823 GCA_028023455.1 Epiperipatus broadwayi | reverse complement strand
CATTTTAAAATTTGATTTGATACTATTGTAGGATATGCTCTTTTATGATAAATTTGATAAACATTAATGTCCAAATTTATTTATTTATTGGAAATAATTAGCAAATTCCATGTGTATCTTTTTTTATTTAGTGCAAAGAATTAATATTAAAATATTACTAAATATTTTATTTATCTATTTATTACTTGTTGGTTTTTTTTAATATCACTGGATTATGGAATTAATTGATGGACATGTTTGCATGGTAAATGTTTTGGTGTTCAACTACATTCTGGAATCCTTTTTATTTTAATTCTTTGATGAATGATACATATATACTATACTTTATTGTTAAATAATTATAATTATTAAAATTTATAAATTAATGGTAGCTTACATTGTATGCAATATATCATTAAATCGTTCCTAAAAAGATTCACTCTTTTTTTAATAATAATTTAAATATTTCAAGATTTATTTTCATTATTTTCAAAGAATTATTAAAAATATTTGTGATCAAGATTAGCACTCAACCAATGATTTCTAAATTAAAAAATGCAGTTTAGAGAGGATAAAATTTATTTTTGATCACACCTGATAGGAATATAGCACTTCTTTTTTGAATGTATGACAAATTTATCACTCTCTCCTCTTTATTCCATCAACATGCATAAACTTTGCTTAGTGATTAATATTATATAATTAGATTGTCAACAAAGCAATGGTTTATTGAGCATGTAAAATACTCTCAATCTAAAGCATAAGATAAAACTTTTGAAAAAATAAAAATGGTCATCTTATCTCCTTTACCTAAAATTATTTTTATAGACCAATCTAAAATATGTTGGAATGAACATATGAAGATCTTAAATGATCACATTGCTTTTCAAAGTTTCATTTCAGATTGCTTTGTATTACTTTAATTAACTTTTGCTATATTTATACTTGTCAAATAACAAAACAAATAATATATATAAATATAAACTTTTTTCCAATGGTTAGTATTATATATTGAACATGTGAAGTACTCTCAGTTGAAAGCATAAGATAAACTTTTTAAAAGATATGTATGGGCATTTTAACTCTTTTATGTAAATTTCCTTATATAAAACAAATTGGGAAAAAAATTCAAAGCTCTTAAACTGATCTCATTGCTTTTTAAAGTTATATTTTAGAGTGCTTCATATTATTTTAATTGACTTTAGCGAAAATTTTCAATTTACAGTCTGTCAAATAAATTAAATAATGAAATATCTAAATATAAATTTTTCCAGGAATTAATAGTATACAATAATTAGAATAACAATTCAGCAATGGTTTATTGAGCATGTGAAATACTCTCAATCCAAAACACAAAATAATATTTGGAAAAGATAAAAACTGCGTTCTCATCTCCTTTACCTAAATTCATTTATATAGTTCTATCTAAAGCATTTTGAAAAGAAAGTATGAAGATCTTAAATTGATAACATTACTTCTTAAAGCTATATTTCAGCTTTATATTATTTTAATTAACATGTGCAATTTTTTCCAATTTACAACCTGTAAAATAATCATAAATATGATCATATGAGGTTAGACATTCTTCAGATTCATTTCAAATTATTTATATTTAAGTATAAAAGGTCGCATTAATTTCTATTCATTTTAATAATATTGCAAAGAAATCATTAAATAAAAAATAGGAAGCAATACAATTTTACAGTACTGGTAAGTATTAAACATTTACAGTTGAAATCTCCAATATGTTGCTACATACAAATATATTGCATTATAAATAAAAAACAAATCTTTCATAGTCTAAGGCTCAAGATATTTTATAGATAGTAGATTAGAATGTCACTAACTGTAAAGATATCAAATCAGTTTTTTTTTAAAAAAAATTTACCTTCATGGTTATAATTGCTTCAACCAACTACTGATATCTAATACATTATTAAAAAGTGAATTGATAGTTAAAATTTAATTATTTAATAATAGCTTAGCTCATTTTAATATCTAAAAAGCAAAGATAAAGTTGTGTTGTGTATTTTAAATTTTAAAAGTTTAACTATATAAAACTAAAAGAGATCAAGAAATAGAGAAAAAAGAAAACCTCAGAAAGGAATAATAAAATAAACTTTAATAAGAAAATTACTTTGTTCTTCATTACAAAAAAGAATTAATTTAAATTTAAAGAAATTGTTTGCTTTGTTCTATTAAAGCACAAAGGCATTTAGATAAAATTTTAGTTTAATTAATTATAAACTAAATAATTAGAGAGATAAACTAAAACTGATTAAAATCTCAGCCGTGAATATTAGTTTTAAAATGTATTTCATTTTGTCTACTTTGTTTTAGTATCTTATCTATGCAATATAAGAAATTGAATCAAAATTGTTATGCTTATTATTATAATTTAAAAATAAAAATTAATTCTTTTTGGCATCTAATATTTATTAATGAAACACATGAAGGTTGATAACCACCAGGAAATGTGAAAATTGAATATAAAAGTTTTTTTTTTTTTATTTATTGACTGCTATTAAAATTTTAACCAAGCTATTCAACTATAAAAAGACTTCTCTATTATCTCCCAATCAGCTACAATTGTTGCTGAATACTAGATGATTTTCTGTAACTGTATTGATATATCTCCAACATGAATTAGTAGATATCGCATATGGGTATTTTCTCTGTATTTTCCACATTGAAATCTAAACAATATACTTGGCATGCTCACAGAGTTGTTAAAATAATTGTCAAATTAATACCTACCACTATCAGGGATGTTTTTCATTATGATTATTAATCAACTGTAATGTTTATTAAAAATTAACAGAAGAAATAGGCAATGGGAAGTACTAGATAAATTGAAAATATCTAAAGTCATGACAAAAAACAAACTTGAGTTACATCAAGACTTCTAGAATATAAATTGAAATATTAAACATTTTAAATGCCTGAAGAAAACAACTACAAAAGTATTGAGCTCAACAAAATTGTGATAAAATCATTTAATTTTATAATATTTAAATGATTAGTAACCATGTTAACAATGCAAAATTGATTTAATTTTGCAAACAAACTCATTTTTTTAATTTGGTTCTAACAATTAAATCATGATTTTAATAGTAATCTAACTTCATTTATATATTTAAAAAACATATACGATTTATTTTAATCCCGGACAAGAATATTAATCAAGTTAAGAGGGACTAAAAAAATTAAATAAAGTAAGTTAGATCATAATACACTTGATTGATTTTGATGACCCATTCTAAAATATTTTTATTGGTTATGGAATAGAAGATGCTAGGAAAAGTTAATTTGTTTTATTAATTAACCTTTCAAAGAAACTCCATGGTGATAGTTTGTCATGGTTTCAAGTTGCTCTAAAACTGGAAATTTTTACATCATTGTAGTGAATTTATGCTCATTTTAAAATTTAAAAAGTACCATAAGATGCTGTTCTCTCTAGAAATATTAAACTTTTAACAATGGGAGAAGGTAGACTTTCCTAGACAATGATTTGTTGTTGCTCATATTGAACAAAAGGTAGCACTTGCCAACAATTTTCACTGCTCCAACTTCTTTGTTTTGATTTTCAAAATGAAAATGAATGTTTTAGAGTATATTTTTAGTATTTCTTTTACATATTATAAATTATTTTATAAAATATGCTGAAAATAAAATTATTTTAGAAAAATAGTTAAGATTTTAATAAAAAAAATTTATTTTTATGAAAACATAAATTGAAAAAAAAAATTAATGATATATGCAACATTTTGTAATAGCTTACAAAAATGTTCTTTTAGATTTATCCACTATAAAATATTTATATATATATAAATAGAAATTTATTTTTGAAAAAATTTTCATTCACTTTCATATTCTGAAAAATTATTAACTTGATTTTTACAAACAAAACTAAAATGAATATAATATTAAAAGATGAATATATTTTTATTGCTGATTCTGTAATTGCCCAGTCAAAATTTTAAAGATTTAACTCACTCAACCAAGTAAAATTTTTGACAAGGAAAAAGTTAAGTTTTTTTTTAATTCCCATTAGTATATTAATTGTTATTTGTTAAAAATTTTCATTTCTCATTATTTTTTCATCAGTCTGACTAGTATTTGATTTATATTTAACAGTTAGAATAAGTTATAGTAAAGATGCTCTGATATGACTAATTAAAACACATCTATTACATTCATACACACACACACACACACACATATATATATATATATATATATATATATACACACACACACACATATATATATATATATATATATATATATATTCTAACCTTCATCTCATGCATCTTCACTTCAGAATAGTATATGATATAAAATAAAATGGGTTCAAGCTCAATTAATAATTAATAAATAAAATATTCAGCATTAAAATTAAAATGTTTCACTAGCTCAAATTTAAAATACGAATAAGGTTCAGTTATAAAAATAAATTAAATAAATATTTAATATTTTCATGAGACTTGAAGTGAAAATACAGGTGACAAGATAGATTACATTGAGCCAATATTCCACAGGATACTACCTCAATGGCATAAGAACACTATCCCCCCTTATTACTATTTCAAATAGTATTCTTACGACTTTAATAACTTCTACTCACTGAGATTATACTAATAATTAAATCTTAATCTTCTATTTAATAATCTAGCTCAATAAAATAATCTCAGGTTCATAAAGTTTATTCTAAGTTAATTTAAAATACGGTAGTAAAATATGAGAAGGGATTTTATGTCACAATCTATTACACTGAAACTAATAATAATAAATAACAGTAATAATATTCTTCATTGTTTAACTAATTTTGTATATCTTTTCTTTTTATGATAATTTTATTACCATAATAAAATAATGAAATAATATAATATGATCTTATATCTTCAGGTAATGATATAATAAATACATGGTAGCATTTTAATAATCTAACAAACAAAATATGTGTGGCAACTGATAGCATATAATTTAATATAATATTGTGATAACTGATTTATGACCAATAAAATAATGTAAAATTATGATTATTTAATTATAATGAATACCAATAAAATATTTAAAATTCTTAAAATAATTCTCTATTTATCTTTTGTGCAAAATTATATATTTGTTTCGATTATTATGCATATATCGTGATTTCATGCAGCGATGTGGAGAAATAAATAACTCGGACACAAAATTTTTGAAATAACAAAATTTAACAAAGTTTATTACTAACAACAAATAAATAAATAATTTATTTACACTATTTACAGTGGATATCCTTAACTTTTTTACTTTACAGTTTGATCTACCAGGTTATAAAAAAAAATTTATATTTCAATTACATCTTTATTTAGATTTAGGACAAAATTAGAACAAAAATGTTACTATTTGGTTTCTCATTATGGTTAACTTATTACAAATATTTTATCTACTTTATTAACAACAGCATTTTATCCTTAATATTATTAAACTATCTTATTTTAAAAAATTCATACTTAAAAAAACGTTCTATAGAAAACAAAATTTTATAATGAGTATGGATTTCTCAAAATATTAAAAAAAATTTCATCTTGCAAAGTCAAAGATGTTACACAAAATATTATCCAAAAATTCAGTACTAGATTTTAGTATTTATCACACAATGTTTACTAATCATAATATATTCTTCTTTAAGCCTTACTTTAGTATGATATAAGTGTAATCATTAATATATTTCTGTTAATCAATAAACAAAAATATACTATGCATATTGTTTACATAATCTACTTTGTACTATTGTATTTTAAAAATATGCAATACTTATTTTTCTCTTAAAAAAAATAATACTAAAGCATTTAAAATTATTATCACTTTAAAGAAAATATCTTTGTTTAGATACTTTATTTTAAAAAAGTTTATATTTCATTTCCGAAATAAAATTCAAAATATATTCTATGATTCTTTTCTTTCCTTAGTATACTTTGGATCTTCAATTTTAAGTTATAACGTCCTATTCCTTCTAAGCAAATAAACCAATCTTATACAAAACAATAGCATAACCTAAGTTCTAAATTAATTATCATTTCTCTTAAACATATCTTACTGAACGATGCAGTTACATGAAATAAAGATAGTGAAAACAGATGCATAGGATTAAGGAAGAAAGCTAGAGTATTACTCTTAACATATCTCAAAATCATGGCACAGTGCGAAGAGGTATGACATTTACCTGCCTAATATCCTCTAGTACAGGGACGATGTTAAAGCTATTTCTTCAGCTTTATTAGAACATCAAATATTTAAAGAAATATAAACACTGTCCAAATAAAATGTGTATCAGTCATAGGGCTTTGTTAACTATGCTGATATTCACATAAAGACTAAATATTATTTCCATTCTTTATAACATCCTATTTCTTAAAACATCATCTTGGTTTCCTGTTCACTAAGTACTTCCAAGCCACTATCTCAAAATTATTTCTCAAGATTTTCCACATCTTACATCGATAAATAACTATCTGCATTTACAAAACAATAAATAAAATTCATTAATAGTTAAACAATCTTACTATCCCATAAGAAAAGTTGCTTACTTCATTGCTCTGTATGTTTAATCATATACAATCTACTTAGACAATATTTGAATATCCAATAAGGTGAAAATCTTAAAAGAATCACATAATTATTTGTTATGTTGGATTATATTACTAATAAAAAAAAAATTGCCGTATGCATATTTTCAAATCAATCCTATCTCATAATGTTTTTTAAAATGTTGTATGAAATGTGTTACATATAATTAAAAAAACTTTTACACTTCATTCTTCCAATTTATGGATGGTCTAAAGAAAACAAAAAAATATATACACTATAAATTATCAATAGTTATTATTATTACCAATAACCTTTATCTAGTCATCGTGTTCAGTAGGCTTCCTTTATCCACTTGAGCATTGCAGATATAAAAAAAATTCACACCCATACACTTTATATTAAAATATTTTTAGCTAAATTATTAGATTGTTATATTATAAAATTTTAATATTAATAAATTTATGTTTTTATGTTTTTCCTAATCTTATATAAAAATTTAGATTTAAACTAGGTTAACAAAATAAAAAGAATCAAAACTATAATTACATGTTTTCTTGACGATAGTTCCTGATAAGTCCAAAATGTTTATTATTTTCTCTAGAGTTTTTTAAAATGTTCTCCTCCAAGCATGTTAAAGTTTAAAATAAAAATAATTATTAAGCCATTTAGTAAAATTTATAGAAAATAATCCTTGGTTTTAGTATTTAAGACGATAATTATTAAATCATAATATTAATTAATCCTATGAAGCTTCTTTTTTAAGTATTTTCTCTACCAATATTCTCTGCGTATCCAATGCATCAATCCATCTAATTTAACTTTAAAAATATTCGATAAACTTTTAAGTACTATTTGTATTTCCATGGATCCATCTTTTATTCAACTATATGTTCACTTTTTTATATAAGTTTCCTTCTTAATACATTTAAACTTTCGTTTGGTATTTTTATAAATCTCTTTTAAAATAAAAAAAAATGTTACCTTCAGAAAGGATATAACATTTTACTCCTTTGAATATTATATTATATAAACGATTCATAAGATATATTTGTCTTATTACTACTTTTAAAAAAATAAATCTTGGATAAGCTTATAAATAATACGTTTCAATACATTTTTAGACTCTGTATAATGTCCCAGCTGTCTTTTTTTTATGTACCAAAACAGTTCTCCGGTGAAGTATTAATAAAGCTGTATCAATAAATATTTCAAATATTTTTTCAGCATTACAACTTATATCCATTTTATTTCGTAGTATATCCATCCTTTATTGCGAAGTTTAGGTTAAATTTTTAGATAAAATAATCCTGGCAAGTAACTTTTAAAAATTAGAAAATCATTTTCACGAAGTTCCCAAATATATTATTTTTTAAACTTTCTTTTGCAAAACACTTTAAAATTATCAATTAGTTTTTGCAAAATAAACGATAAGAAAGCACCAAATAAAAAAATTGACTAAAATAAAAAATTTAAAAAAATACTATCTCTTTGAGAGCTGCTAATATACCTTTCTTTGGTTTCAATACATTATTAATCCCCCCAAATAACTTAGTTACAACAATATTTATAGTCTGTAAGAATACCTATTCCTATTGGTTAATTCTTACTTTAGCTTGAGAACAAATTTACATATTTTTAGTTTATAGTAGAATTAAATTTCAAAATTAGAAATTATGACATAATGAACTTAAAATATTATTTAAAATATTACTTTTGAATCAATTATTATTTTATTAAAACTATTTAAACATTTAAAATAACTTTTAAAATAACTTTAATAACCTATTCCATTTATCTATTTTTATTTAAACAAAATATTTAATTTTTATTATATCTGTATTCGTCTTTATTACATTACTTAAAACATTACATACGATATTTAACTTAATGTTTAATACTATTTACTTTTATGATAGGCAATAATTCTATCCAATTCTATAATATAACTTTTAAAATATTTTAAACTTTATTATTAACTCAAACAAGCATGTGTGTGAAAGTATATAGTATACAAGTCACATGATTAATAACTTTGACAGACAATTTTCAATCTATTTCTCTGCCTAGATTTATAAAATTGATACACTTATTATATTATATAAAATAATTATAAAAAATTTGGAAAAACAATTTAAAAAATATAGAACTAGATATAATTTTCACCATCACAAAGTTTATTTTAAAAATATACTATATTAATTTTGATTATTAAATATGATTATAAATTTAAACATAGCATTTATTAACTATAAGTTTTAAACTATTAAAATCGAATTTTTAAATATACTTTTAATATTTATAGCTGTGTTATTTAATATGGCCAGCTTTTACAACCATATGAAACAATATTTTAAACTTTACTTAACTACTTTTTAAACAACCTGCTATAATTTTATATAGCACGTATTTGCTTTAGCCTCAAATTGCACTTTAAAAAATATAATCGACAAACTATAATTAATGTATCAAAAGGACATATTCTAAAATTTAAAGTTTTTAGTAATTGACTGTTATGAACTATTACTGACCTATAGAAAAGGGCACAATATATATATATATATATATATATATATATATATATATATATATATATATATATATATATATATATATATATATATATATATATATATATATATATATAAAAGATAAATAAATAATGATCAGAAAATATGACTGGAATTTATATTGGAACAGTGTTTGGCATTGACTTCAATCTGATGAGCAACAATGGCTATGAGTGAATAGAGTTAAAACTTTATATTATAGTCACACTGAATATCAAAATAAATGATCAATTCCCTAGAATCAAAAATGGAATACAATCATTAATGGGAACAATTCCATTACAATATATTGAAATAAATAAGGTCTTATGTATTTCATGATCAGCCATTTGATATTACTCATGGCAGTAAGATGGTGTCCAATTGTGAGGATAATTAATGCAAATGTCATTATAAAAATTTTAAAGTTAATAAACATAATATTTTAGAATAAATCATTAGAACTAATAATATAATAGGTAGCATTGAAATAGTTATTAAGAGTAAACTTTTATTATAATGTATAAATAATAATGTAATAGTTTTTTTTTTATTATATATGGAAAAATAAATAATACATTTTATAAAATATGGATAAAAAAGTGTTGAACTAGTTTTTTTCTTATCAAAGACTAAAATTTAGAATTAGAGAAATGTACTTATAAAAATATATGTTTAAATATTTCTTTGTTTGAGTGTTTACTACAAAAACAACATAAGTAGATACATTAATAATAAACAAAATAGATTTTAAATAATTATAGTAAAAATCTACATCTTGATTAAAATAAAATCAGTAAGAAAATTAAAAAGATTGTTTGATTTTTAATTTCAAAATTGCATTTTTTTGTTGGGAGATAAAAGAATTTGAAAGCAAGATATAATTATATGAAATAAAATTAATAAAATAACTTAATCCAAGGTAAAATATTAATCAATTAAATAATTGAAGTATTTTTTGTAATTAAATGTAATTAAAATAAAGAGATCATTGAAGTGTTAAAAACAGGTGGTTAATAATATATAGATTTTTCTTTAAACAAATTATTCTGCCTATTCTTGCTTTTTGATTCTTACTTTATTGTACATCTAATCATTATTATGTTGACCAGCTAAACACAGAAAAACATCAGTTGTCTGAAGTCTACTTTAAAACAATATGGGAAAATTCTGAAATGCCATTTTTAATTGAAATCATAAAGCAAAGTAATGTCTAACTAGAAAGTATTTCCATGAAAGTGTGAAGACAAAACTGTACATCAGAGAAAAGAAGTGATCTAATAATAAACAGAAATAAAGTATCACCATGCCCTGGAAAAGACAGAAAAGTAATAATAAGATGTTATACCAATGAGAAATCCTCATGATATACTGCAGTAGAATCTGGTTTTGGAAATATTTTATTATTGTTTGTTACACATATACATAAGTTCATAAACAAAAAGTATTGATGGATCAGAATGAAATCCAAAATATTAATAGTTTATGTTTTTTTATAATTACCTCTGATATATATCATGTCAGACTTAACATTTTTGTTGTCAACATCAACTTCTAAAACCTTTGTCTAATTTTTGTATTGGTCCATTACTTAAATCTGAAAACTATTATTTGTCAGTTTCATTTCCAGTCAGATTCTACTGATAAAATATTAATGTAAAATACACAGAATTGTTTCAATTCAGCTTTTAAAAATTGAATAATTTTAGATTCAAATTGGTTAAATTTAATTAAAAATTAAAAATAATGTTAATAACTGAAGAAAAATATAAGAAAAATGTTTAATAAATAGCCAGCTGTAAAACAAAAGAATTATATTTAACCAAGCTATGTGAACATTGGTGTCTCATAATTCACTCTGTAGCGATCAACAATTATTCACTATTCTTGAAGAATGGTCACTTTCCCATGCTTATTTTTCTTGTAAAATTTAAAATTTTTCAAATCAAATTTTATATTTCGATAAAGTAATATAAAATCTTAATTATGACAGTAAAAAAAATTACAATTAATATAATTATTTAGCATTCAAAATTAATTATGAACATGTAAAACACTTTGGTTTGATTTCTGACTTTGTCATTTAGTAACACCTGATATGCAAATTACAGTCAGTAGTGGTGTGCAAATTATAGTCAATAGCAGTCACTCACCACTTGTCATAAAGAGGGGTCACTTTTCCACACTTATTTTCCTTGTAAAATTTAAAATTTTTCGAATCAAACTTTATATTTTGATAAGGTAATGTGAAATCATAATTATGAATGTAAAAAATTACAATAAATATATTTATTTACATTCAAAATCAATTATGAACATGTAAAACATTTTGTTTTGATTTCTGACTTTGTCATTTAGAAACACCTGTGGCACAGTGTCTAGAGTTGGCAGCCATGCAATTAGAAAAAAGAGGCTGGCCTACACACCAATATGTAGCAATGGAAATATATTGTCATATGTGGACTTTTTTAGAACTAAAATTTTAAATTTAAAAATTCCTACAAAATAAGCATAAAATGAATAAAATGTGACCAAAATTGACCAAGAGATAATGCAAACAACAGTCATGAACCAAAACTAACATGAATGAGAATTGAAATGGGACAAAGTTTAACTGTATTAAACAGCAGAATGGTTAAAGAGCATGAATTATTATACAACCATGTAAAAAGTAAAAATAATAGTGATTTAATGGCTGCTTCTGTTTTCTTGGAACATGAACAGCATGTAAATATAAGTTTAAATTTGATCTTGAAAGTGTAAAAATTCTTCATGAAGAAATAAACCATCATAAAAAAATGTAATGAGGAAATTTTAATAAATAAAAATGAAAGGAATATAATTAATAGATAAGCTGCGAATGTTAAAATTTAGGACTCATGGGATTTGATTTGTTGACATTTGCTTCCTTTATGTTTTTTGAATTTAAGGGTAGTTGAAGAGAGTTAATGAATTTAAAAAAATAAAGTATTTCTGCAGATTGAAAGACTGTATATAATAGTCAATTACCATTATATTTATTATTTTCATTGTTACTACAATAGTTTTTAATTAGCAGACATTTTATTTGTTATATATATATATATATATATATATATATATATATATATATATATATATATATATATATATATATATATTGGACTATTTTCATCATCTAATATTAAATATTGTTCTTTAAAATTTAACATTAATGATGAGACCAGTCACCCCATTGAAAAGTGATTTCAAAAACATAAATTGATGATTAGAAGAGAGAAAATAGATATTTCTAGAATAGCAAGCCATGTATGTATCATATATAATAATTTATGAAAATACAAAAATATTGGATAGAGTGGGGAAAAAAGTTAATTCAAAGAAACTACTCACATGCCTATAAGTCAACCTAATGTGATTATACCTAATATATAGAGAAATCAGAATGACCTTAATAGATAAGTATATATAATTTCTACTGACTGTTTATCTGTAGCAGGATGTATCACTTAGTTAGAACAATATCTTAAAATTCAATATTCAAAAATCTAAGGTTCCAGCAGTAATTACCAAACTAGTAGAAACACCTGAAGAAGAAAGAAGAAGGATACCTCTTGATATGTTGTGGACATACTAACCAGTGTTATATTACTAACAGTTGGATGTAATTGGAAAATTTAAATAAAAACATTTAATACTTAATATTAGGTAGTGGAAATACTTCACTGTATAAATACAAGTAAATTACCATATTAACCTTGAAAAAAACATTAAATATTAACTTTATCTGTAATACAATCTTAAAAAGCAAAGTCACATGATGTATGACTTGCTTTATTGATTATTTTGAAATATGATTTTTTTACAGTACAGGCTTCTTTATACCTGCACTTCCATATGTAATATATAGGTGGTTTGAACTCAAACTTTCAGACCACCCTTAACATACCATGCTACCTCATACCACTGGTACACTTGATCACACACATGTTGAAAAGATAAATAATCACCAATATATGTACTTCACACTAAACCTGCACTCATCAGTTGGTCCAGATTATCATCTTTACACATATACGCAATCAAAACTCAGCTTATATTAAGATAGCCAATCTTCATTCTTTAATGGACAGGATTCAGACAACTCAATCCCGCAATATTTCACCTATCCATTTCACTGAAACTCTGGTGATGAAACGCTCAAAGCCCACTGCAGTGCCAACCTTCTCATTATACCTATGTTGCTCACAAGTCACTCTGACCCTTCATATACAGGACATAATCTATTTACATACATATGCAATGAATGGGAAGATCTTAAAACAATATATTTTGAAATATGAATTTTTCTATAGTACAGGCTTTTTCATATCTGCACTTCTATATGTAATATATGGAGGGTCTGAACTTGGACTTTCACACAACCCCCAAACATCCATGCTACCTCATACTGCTGACTCACTTGATCACACACATATTGAAAAGATAAATAATCACCAATATGCATATTGATTATTATAACTTTATCTGTTTGATATCTGTGATATTATAGGGCATTCTTACACAATGCTGTAAAAGTCTAGTGTATTTCTGTTGTAACTATTCTATAGGGTTTGGTTAAGGGTTTTCAAATATTTAATGAATAAAACAATGTAATGGATGGATGGATGTATGGATGAATAGATAGGTAGATAGATAGATAGATAGACAGACAGACAGACAGACAGACAGATAGATAGATAGATAGATAGATAGATAGATAGATAGATAGATAGATAGATAGATAGATAGATAGATAGATAGATAGATAGATAGATAGATAGATAGATAGATAGATAGATAGATAGATAGATAGATAGATAGATAGATAGATAGATAGATAGATAGATAGATAGATAGATAGATAGATAGATAGATAGACACATAGACACATAGACAGATAGACAGATAGACAGATAGATAGATAGATAGATAGATAGATAGATAGATAGATAGATAGATAGATAGATAGATAGATAGATAGATAGATAGATAGATAGATAGATAGATAGACACATAGACACATAGACAGATAGACAGATAGACAGATAGACAGATAGACAGATAGATAGATAGATAGATAGATAGATAGATAGATAGATAGATAGATAGATAGATAGATAGATAGATAGATAGATAGATAGATAGATAGATAGATAGATAGATAGATAGATAGATAGATAGATAGATAGATAGATAGATAGATAGATAGATAGATAGATAGATAGATAGATAGATAGATAATTTAAATAAAAAAAACTATGGCATTAATAATCAGTGAACATTTTAAGAAATAAGCTTTCAAATAAAGAAGCGGCAAAGTTGGGATTTCAATTTAATGTAATCAATGCATTTGCAAGAGGACTGTGACTTTTGTTTAAAATTTGGAGTTTGATAACTATCAATTTATAGTATAATTTATTTACTAGAGATCTTTGTAAAATTAAATGTGTTTGTTTATCAAATCAGTCTACTTAATCTGATTATTTTATTTATATTGGCAAGAGAAAATTTTAATTAAAAAAGAAATGTCAAAACTTTTATGATTCTTATTTAAATTTTAGACTTGTTTTTCAATGTCAATGTTGAAGGAGAGAAACAGATGAACTACTGTATTTGTAAAAATTGATCTAAATGGTTATTACTAACTGTGTCATGTTTGAGACAGATTGTTATTGTTTTGGGAAAGGGTTGTTCTAAAATTAATAGGTTGTAAATAAGGCAGAAGATCCAAGTGTCTGATAAGAAGACTTACCCAACTTAGCTGTTAAAGATGACAATCAATTTCTGATCTAGTTGTTAAAGAGGTCAGTAGGAAAAAATTTCTTTATTCAACTGTTAAAAAAAAGAAATTTTAACCAAGCTGTTAGCACAATATGAG